>CAOLHI010004450.1:0-130745 GCA_948474755.1 Ctenosaura bakeri | reverse complement strand
ACTAGGAGGAAAAGATGAGCTAGGCAAGCATTAAAAGACTGGGCCTTTCCACACTACACTGTTACAGTGCTATTATTCCACTTTCAACCTCCTATGGAATCTTGAGGTTTGCAGTTGAGGGAGGGGCCTTCAGAATTCTCAGCCAGAGAGCTCTTGGGCTTCAGTAAACTACAAACCCCAGAATTCCACAGGATGTTGAAAGTGGAATAATAGCACTATAACAGTGTAGTGCAGAAAGGTCTTTTGTAAAAAGAAGCCTCTTTGATAGAGGCTTTGTTAAGTTGAGTACAGTTAACCCCCCACGTCTGCAGGTTTGACTGTCACATATTTAATTATTTGTAAGTTTCTTCAATCTCTGCCCCATCCCACCTCAGGCACTTCTTTTCCAGGGGAAACTTCCTTCTCTGCAGCTCTGATCAGGGTGTGCAGCCCTTTAAAAACTCACCTCTGGTCCTGCTCTTCCCAACCAGCTGCTACCCAGCCAGCTAACAATAGCTCACAGCCCAATTTCTCAGCATCACAAACCCTTTCCTGAAGCCCCCCAGCCACATCCAAGGAGGAAGATGGGCAAGAGAGAAGTATGCTGACTCTACCATCTTTCTCTATTCCCTGACCTGGTTTGAACTTGGGTGCTTGTTCTCCCCACCACGCCCTTTTCCCAAAGACACACACACACTCTTTGATATTTGTGATTTTTTCTACTTTTATGAGGGACCAGAGCTCCTAACCCTAGCAAATGTGAAGGGCCAACCGTATGTCTGTAGATGGCAGTCTAATAGGTGATTGTAGTATAAAGATATTTTATTAATGTTTTCCTATGAGAGATATTTTATACCTAACGTGTCTTAAATAATTAGTTTAACTAACTCCCTTTTAGTTAAACTTGCAGCCTTAAAGAAAAAGACTGATGATTTTTAGCAAAATGTTGTGCCATTCCTTGATTGCCCACGATCTGATTTAAAACCTCCTTTAATGTGATGGGCTGCATCTTTCCTGTTCTCAAAATGTTTTTCACAAAAGAAACAAGCAAAATGAAAAAAGTTGCTGCTATAAAGTAATTAAATTGCTGTGAGGTGTCATCATTCAGACAGGTTTTAATTTTCTCTTTTGAACAGGTTTCACATGTTAATAATCATACTTCAGTGTGCCATGGTTTAGGCTTCAAATCTAACTTTAAACAGCACATAATTCTTACAATTTCAAAAAGCAAGTGTTTCAGTTTAACATAATCACTGTAATTTACACATTGCATTATGCTTGAAATATAATTTAATTAAAAACAGCAGGTGACAGAGGGAGTGTCCTTAAGAACAATCTCCCAAGCTGATGTTGTGGAATGGCAAAACAGCAAAAATTCCATCTTGGCAGGAAGTGGAAGAACAGAAAAGAATAACCATTCTGATTCAGTATTTCCAGATGGATTCTGATCTAACTGAAATATCATTTGAAATCAGCAGAAAAGCAATACATACTTCCTCATGCTCACTGGTGTTACAGGATGCAATACTTGACAGGCTCTTTTACACAATACAGTTATGGCACAATGATTCCATTTTAATTGGCATGGGTGCATTCAATGGAATTCCTGCAGTTTGTAATCTGGTGAGGCACTAGAGCTCTCTGGCTAATGATTTTTAACAGCCCTCCCTAAACTGCAAATCCCAAGATTCCATAGGACGTTACCATGCCAGTGAATGGAATCACATTGCTATAACTGTGCACTGTGAAAGGGCCTACTGTACAGCCATGTTAGCGGGTCTAGTCCTACTATTAAACAGAGTAAGGCAAGCACTTCAGGCTGCATATTGCCATACCCACTGACATTTCACAGATTCTGTCGTATCCTCTCCACTCCTCCATGCTGAGTTAATTGAGTGCAAAGTAATTTTACAGTTTGAACTCAGTTTGCAGCAATTTAAATAAGCTAAGGACAAAGGAGGAGGAGGGAAAAGAAACTGGGACATTTTGTCTGTAGATGAAAAAGCTGGACAACAGTAGACTAAGCAGGACTGTATTTACTAAACCAGGTCAGCTAGAGAGTATGGATTGGGGGAAGCCTGAAAATCTTGCATGTCCTGTGACCTGTTAGCCAGCATGCTATGTGTATGTTTGTGGGGGAAGGGGAGAGGGGGATCTTGAGCTCAGGAAGTTAAACTCACTTGGGCTGGCTCTGAATCTAAGACATTTTGATGTGTTCTCAACAGCTACACATCAATTTAGATATAAAGTTTGTCCCATTCCTGCAACAAAGGGAGCAGGCAGTGTTGGGTTTACAAGTTAAGTAAACTACAGCTCAGGCTTTAAGGAGGAAGGAAGCCTTCCTCCTTACAATTAAATACAATTAAAAGTCTATTTAATTGTAGGGAGTAATTGTAAGGAATACAATTAAAACTGAAATTGATTTTTTACAAAATAATACACTTCTTCCAATAATGCTAAGAGAACTCTCAAACTTAGGACCTCGGTATGTCTTGATCCAACTGGGGGCAGCACTTCATAAGTTCTTCTGAAATCCATCCTGTGATAATGCCTTTATTGCATACCCTAACATTATCCCAATTCAGGACAATAGGAAGGTATGACACAATGAGAATTATGCATGAGTAGACATGTATATCATTTCACTATCTCTCTCTTATCTAAAATAATTTCCTTCTTCCTTCTCCTCCCACTTTTCTGTTTTGTCCTGTGGGTTTTTTTTAAAAAAATTAAGCCTTTGACCAAAGCTGTGTAATGTTATAGAACACTAAGTATCATTTAAGAAAGGTTAACTTGCAGTCTTGTTTCTGTTTTACAAGCTAAGTCCCCTCAGTCTCCAAGGAGAGGTTTCGTTCTAAGTCAACCTATGCCGGTGGCAGAAAAAACCTCATTTAGTAAGATGCACTAGCAAGACACAGTTACCAATGAGATCCTCATGCCAGTGAGATACAAGGGGTCCCACCTCCAAGGGGATGTACTTAGGGCAAAAGTTGCCTGTGTTATCTGTCCTGTAGTCCAGGGCTCTGTAAAGCCATAAGTATGTTGCTTTGCAGAACATATGAGTGATACTGTTCAATAAGACCAATGCTTGTTACATCTGAGAGTGATCTATACTACACAGTTACATCAGTTTGACTCTACTTATCTTGACTCCAATGTTATGTTGGGATTTATAGCTTGGTGAGGTAATCCTTTGCCATACAGGCCTGAGGCATTCCCCTGAGCTATAATACTAAAACAATCAAGCAAGATAATACTAAATGTTTTGCCAAACTACAAATCCCAGGTTTCTGTCAGACGGAGCTGTGACAATTAAAGTAATATCAAACTGTTATCACTATGTAACAAAATAAACTCTTAGTCTTAGCTGTAATGAGCTCTACCCTAAGGGGTGGAGGTTGGATGTGTATAAGATGAAGGCCTCCAGCTCAGAGGCGGAGTCCACACTTTCCATGCAGTAGGCTTCAGGTTTAATCCTTGCCTTCTCTAGTTAAGGTTGGACAAATTCCTCTCTAAGCCACTGTCAGACAGTGTGAATGCTGGGCTAGATCAACTAATGCTCTGACGCAGTATCAGGTAACTTCTTCTGCATGGTCACTCACTGCAGCTTTCAAACAGGCCTCACAGGCTGGGGATCTGGTGCATGGCACTGCAGTTTCTTCATTTAGGGCAGCTGCACACAGATTCAAGTCCCCTATAGTCACTCAAGTCCAGTGGGACCCATTATGTGTAGAACCCTCAGACTTATCTGGTGATAGCCAATGTGGTCTATTGGTTTGACTGCTGGACTAGGACTCTGGGAGACTAGAGTTTGAATCCCCACTTAACCATAGAAACCCACGGGTGACCTGGGGCAACTTGTGTTCTCTTAGCATAAGAGAAAGGCAATGGGAAAATCTCTTCTGAAGAAATCTTGCCAGGAAAATCCCATGATAGAGTTGCCATAAATCAGAGAAAACTTGGAGGCACATAACAACCTTTACAGAGCCAGCTGTCTGTTGTAGCGGCTCTAGTAGGGATGAATGCATACCCTTCAACTTTTCACAGATGAAAACCAGGATATGTGTGCCAAGCAACATTAGAATGTAGACAATTTGGCAAAAGTTATTAATGGGCAAGGACAAGAAGAAGGAGAGACTAAAGCAGTTTGTTTTTGCTTGAGTCTACTGGACTCTCCTCTCCCCTGCTTCTTGCTTCACTCCATCCTCCTCTCCTCTCCCTCTTGCTGAGTTGGTAAGCTGAGGACAAAGGGGAAAAGTGGGAGGAAGAGTGAGAAAATGTGATTGTTTCTCCTCACAGAATGGTATGGCAGCTTCCCCCTCCAACTGCTACAGTGCCTTGCCACTTTATACTGCTCTGCCCTGCCCTGCCCTTTAAACAACACCTTCATGTAAAAAGGGTAAAGCCTTTCAGTTTTTACTTAGAATGATCTATGGATCTATGGTAGTGTGTTTCTGTTTGGTTAGAACAACTGAAAATTATTCAAAATGTAGAAAAATATACTATAACTTTTATTAAAAAAGCAAACAGAATAAAGTATTGGTTTTATATGTATTTCCAAGCTCAAACAGATCTTCAGAATGCATTTAAACAGTTTCTTATATCTTTACATCAACATAAAGGCAAAGCACACAGCCCTCTGGCTACCCTATTGCCACAGGCTCAGTTTCCAAATCTAGGTCACTCTCTCTGACCAGATTCAAAGGTGTCTTGGTTTCCCTTCTGATCCCCTCTCTAGGCTTCCTCTGAGGAACACACCCCTTTCATTCAAACCTGACCCCCACTGGTTGACTGAAAAACTCTCTGACTGAAGGACTGACTTTAGGCTGTTTCCTGGAAGTCTGACTCCAAAACTAAATCAGTGTGCCTGCTAGTTATGCATTTTTACTGAGGCCTCCAACCCCTCTTTCACATTAAAGGGCTCAGTTTCTCTCTGGAGTGGTCATTCTGGCTGGCAACCAGTGGCAGAGCTTGGAGGGGGTGGGTGGGAGAGGGGCATGGCCATGGTGCATGGGGATGTGGCTACATGCTGGAACACCCCAAAAATATTGCCACCAGGATTGAACTGCTCCCATCACCTCCCCATCGCTACACAACTGCTGGCAACCTGTTGCTGGGTGGCTTTAACACCCAGGATAGCCACTCTCCCAAGACTCCATCATAGTGATATTTTAAGAGAAGCTTAAAAAGTGGGAAGACAGAGGACTAATCAGGACTGTCCTTGCTAATTCAGGACAGTTGGAGGGTATGTGAGTGGTGGTGGACCACAGCAGCTGTCTTGGAATGCCAGGTGATGACATTGTTTCTATTACAATACTGCATCAGGACTTGAAGTCTTCAGCTTAGTTAGAGTCCTGACCCAACACAGTAGCAAGACATTTGGAAACATTTTGGAAATTTGGATAGTGCTGTTCTGTAACTAACTCTCATTCAACAGGAATCAAAAACAAACTGCAGTGTCTGGCTTATGGGGTTATATTCTAAGTCCAATAAGAATTCAAACTGCAGGATATACCATATTTACCTGTGTTAAGACACAATTTCCCCCCAAAAAATAACACTTGAAAATGGGGTGCCTCTTATATGCCAGTGCATCTTATATGCTGGCAAATACAGTAAAATACCTCATATCCAAAGGATTGTTTGGACAGCAGAATCAAAAGTGTTCCCCTCAGATATTTGGAGCCAGGAAACTCATGGCAGAATAAAAGTAAAGTAAAATATATTCTCCTCGTATTGTGAGATATTTCTTGACTCTAATAAATTCCAGTGATTCTCCTGTGGAAGAAATGTTGAATTTCCCTAAATGCAGGTAACCTACTGACAACCAGAACATATCACTTCTGCTTGGGTGCATTAGTTTACTGAAAAACAACATGGGGCATTTCCCCCCTAGTACATCACACTGGATAGGACAAGAAAATTCTCCCAATGGCAAGAATCAAAACATTTGGAAGAAGATTTTTTCCCCCATCTTAGCCGATTATTTTATCTGGGGAAAAAGGGTTACATATTATTCGGAGACACAGTTTACAACTGTGCAGGAGACAATATCTATGCCTACACTGTAGGTCCAATTCTTTATGGATTCTGCAACACTCTGACTCCATAGGCCTTATATGTCTTTTCCTACTGTGTGAGAGTTAATAGGTTGATCCTGTAAGGTGATTCTGTGACTCCTGTGATAGTGGATTCTATGCCAGCTTGCTGAGGAAGCCTTCCAAAGTAGCGCTTATTCATTTTGTGGCTAAAACCAGGAAAAAGTAGAGGCAACCATAAGATTTTTAAACAGAGTGCTTGGGAGTGCTTTGATGTGTATAGCAGGGGGTTGGACTGGATGGCCCTTGCAGTCTCTTTTAACTGTATGATTTAAGATACTTCAGCAGTATTTGCCAGTACAGAAGTACCTGTCTTTTTTCTGAGTAGAGAACTTGTTTTCTGTGCACACACACACATTTCTTCTTGCATAGGTAAATGAGTTTTCTGCTGAAAACAAGCACATTTAGGAAGAACTTCCTGACAGTAAGAGCAGTTCATCAGCAGAATATGTTGCTTTGCAGTGTGATGGAGTCTCCTTCTTTGGAAGTTTTTAAAGTTTTTAAACAGATGGCAATCTGTTAGGAATACTCTGATGGTGTATTAATGCATGGCAGGGGGTTACTCGATAGCTCTTGTGGTCTCTTCCAACTCTATGTATTTCTGCACATGGTAAGGCTTCTTG
This sequence comes from Ctenosaura bakeri, assembly GCA_948474755.1. Lineage (NCBI taxonomy): Eukaryota > Metazoa > Chordata > Lepidosauria > Squamata > Iguanidae > Ctenosaura > Ctenosaura bakeri. Next base: position 124,045 of record CAOLHI010004450.1, on the reverse strand, counting down.
AGGTATAAATGGCAATTGGAACTATACAGGAGTATTTGTGTTCTTATCCAGCAGAGAATTATTTAGTCTTGATAAAGTGGACAGAGGGACATTTTCCTCCCTCTTGACATCAGAACTCTCATTAATGAATATAAATGGTAGGAGATTCAGCAAGACAGACTAAAGTAGTGGATCAGATAGAACAAATGTAAGAGCCTATTTCTATACTTAACACATAGTTAAATATGGAATTTGTTACCACAAGATGCTCTGACAGCCACCAACTTGGACACATGGTGGATAGGGATCAGAGACAATTAAGAAGAATATGGGGATCAATAACTTCTAGCCATTATGGCTATTGGTTATTACTTACAGCATCACAGGCAGTATGCATCTGCATGCCAGTTGCCATGGCACAAAAGTGGGAAAGTGCTATTGCACTCACTTCCTGGTCATAAGCCTCCCATATATATCTGACTGGTCACTGCAGAAACAGAATGACACAGAGCCTATTCTTTTGGTCTGTTCCAACGAGACTCTTCTTATATTCTTAATTCCAAAGCAGTGGTGGATTATTACCAGAAATATGTACAGGCAGTACATATTCTGAAGAGAAGATATCTACATTCAAGCAAAAGAGAAAAGATGCTCTCATGATCCTTTCCCTTCAAGAAGCTTTGGAAGCCTATGGCACTGGGAGAAGTCCTGCCATTAAATACAATTTTGCTGACTTTCTAAATAAACATGAAAGAAGAAAATGTAGCTTTAAGCCTGAAAGTTACAGTTTGAAATTAAATAAATCATCCTAATTTCTTTTTTGCAGTACTGCATACTTCTTATTCAACTCTGGATACAGTATTTGTTTAAACTTGAACATTTTAACATAATTACAACCTAGTGTAGTTTTAAATCATGCAAACACACCCTTGCAACATTGACTTTGAAAGCATTTACCACCCTCTCACAAAACCAGTGTAGAAAGAGTTGGATTAAAAACAACAGCTTGAGTCTCAGGAGACTGAAACACACCTGCATAGGAACACCTTCACATAGGGGAAAACATCACTGTCATTCTACTTTTGGGACCACAGAAAGTGAATTATCTACCTATCTTTTCTTCTTGCAAAAAGATTAGTAAAAACAATGGGCATGATCCAATCAAAGTGAACCATTTTTTGGAAAACTATTTATTTCAATGGAAAAGTAAAGCGGGTACTTAACAGTACAATCCTATACATGTCTACTTGGACCAATACTGTCCATTGAGTTCAATGGTATTTACCCCAGATTGACAGGTAACTGATTGCAATCTACATCCTCCTGGTAAAATCAGGATTTAAAATGCTTCACAGCCTAGCTCATCGCCTATGACAAGGTGGGCAACTTTGGAGCCTGCAGCTTGCATCTACCCCACAGAATCTTTCGCATGCTTATCCTATACCTTTCCTGACTCGACAGGAAGGAAACACCACAGCGTTCCATTTGAACGGGGAGAGAAGACCGTTTTGAAAGTAGACCTGCATTTTAAAGACTCCTCCTCTCCTCATGTTCAAAGATCCTGGAATTAGCTGCATCACTGGGATGGCAAATCTGCCCCAAAAACTTTCTGTAAACTATCTAGTGTACTGAACCCCATCCTCAAAATAGGTACAACTCCTTTAACCATGCCCCACACATAGATTCAGACTCTCAAAAGAGGTTCAGATAGATGTTTTAAAGCTGGACTGGCAAGCAGCTCACAATTAATTTTGCTTACTTTTAAGTATAGTTTTACATCTATTTTGAGCACCTCTTAAATCCTCTTACTTTTGTGGGGGTATTATACCTGGAAAAGTCCCATTGCAATAAAAACCCAAGGCCTAAATCCTATTGCTAGTTTCCAATCCAATCCTATTAGTAGCTAAAGTAAAGCCATAGAATCTATGTGATTTACCTTTCTGTTAACATTTAATAACCAATTCAGTGGTTCTATTACTGTTGCAGTAGCCAATGGGATTCAGGAGTGTGGGGACTTTTTGTCCTTGATTATTTTTAGCAAATTTTGATAATCCCTGGATCTCGCTCCAGTTTTGCCTGATCATTTCAGGAGTGTGGTCTGAAGCCCCCCTACTCCCTATCCATTCCAGAATCCCTTCTAGTGTTCAGCTGGGAAGGAAAATGGTAGTAGGAAGGGAGTTCAGCTGCAGGTAAAGTTCAACTGTCCTCTTGGTGGGAAGACTGCTCCCCACAAATACACATACTGCTGCTGGTTTTAAGAGAAGCTTTTATAACAGTGTTGGCTGAGGGCAACTTTTATTTACTTAAGGTATGTAGAGTGCCCTAAATACCCTAAGGCACCAGGTCCCCTCTGTTCTTGGAAGCTAAGCAGGGTCAGCCCTGGTTAGTATGTGGATGGGAGACCACCACCAAATACTAGGTGCTGTAGGCTATATTTCACAGGAAGGAACTAGCAAAAACCACCTCTGAATATTCCTTGCCTAAGCAAAAGCCCTATGCAGTCGCTGTAAATCAGTGGTTCTCAACCTTCCTAATGCCGCGACCCCTTAATACAGTTCCTCATGTTGTGGTGACCCCCAACCATAAAATCATTTTCGTTATATTTATTTATTTATTATTTAGTTAGTTAGTTAGTTATTTCCAACATCAAATAGATTGGAAACACTGCTCTAAATCACTGCTCTGGATAGACTTCTAATGCCTAAAAACTGGTAACCCTCCCCCCTTTTTAAGCACAGAAAGCATCCATCAATGCCAGAATTAAGGCAGTAGTTCTAGTTCTGAATGTTGGGTTTCCACAGTTCAAAAAGCCAGTCACTCCCAAAGGCAATGCCGAAACAGCCCACGTTTTACACGAGGCGCAGGGAGGAAAGGACAGGGAGAGAGGAAAGATGGCGGCGGCATAGCAGACGCGTTTTGTTTCACTCCCTCCCTTAAAGGGAGTGCGGACGCTGAACATACAAAAAGCGAGGAATGCAAGACAGTCAGGGCGAAGAACACAACACGTGCGTGTGGCAAGCGCCAAAGGTCCACGCACAACAAAAGCGAGAGGAGAAAGTCATCCTGGCTATTTCTGCACTAGACTGTTATAGCGCTATTATTCCACTTTCACCATCCTATGGAATCCTGGGGTTTGCAGTTTGAACCCCAGCGCAGGGGTCTCAGAAGCACTGCTCCCATTGGCTGTGAGGCCACCTTCTTTTAAAAGGGGGGCAGGACTGAGGAGTGGCGACCCCTGTGAAATGGTCATTCGACCCCAAAGGGGTCCCGACTCCCAGGTTGAGAACCACTGCTGTAAACGGACAGGTGACTTTTAGACACATACAATACACCCACACACTCCTATGTATGTGTGTGTGTGAGAGAGAAATTAATACAAAAGGGAAAGATACAAGAAGACTTACTTTAGGTTACGAACCTCCTTGGTTCCTATATTGAGAGAAAAGCTGGACAGAAATAAAATAAATAAGTAAATAAATAAAATTATTATTATTATTATTGACCGGTGGCTTCTGAGTTTTTTTCAGGATTGTTAATGGGCAAACGGCTGTGAGAGGGCTATATGGCCATTAAAAGGGGCGTATAGGGGGGAGGAGCCAACTACGATGGCAGAGAGAGGCCAAATATTCGACTCCCGGAACAGATGATTATAAAATAATTCCAGAAGCCTTTTTCAAAACAAAGAAAGAATGTGAGTAATTAATTGAATAATGTGGGAAAGAATGTAAGATAAGATAGTGGATTGGTTTCGATTCTTCTCCAACTGGAGGGAAAATAAAAGACTCTGTTTAAACTGCAAATAACTGTTGAAACGACCGAAAGCAAAACAGTTTTTTCCCCCCTTTGTGGTCCTTGAGATATATGCCGCCTAAAAAAAAGGTCTATAAACACCCTGTTTGGAAGCGACCTACAGCAACAGATAAAACATATAATCGTCTAGTTAGAGATTTTGAAAATATAAACTTAAACTCTAACGGAGACGAAAAAGACATTAAAATGGCGACCAAGCAAAAAGCAGCTAACGGAGCTGATGATATCAAAACTTTTATACAGAAGCTGATAACAGAGTCTAATCAAACTCTAGTAACTACAATAACATCTAATATAAGAGCAGAAATGGGGCAAATGCAGGAAAAAATCTCACAGGATTTAAAAGCACTGGATTTTAAAGTGGATGATATAAAAAAACTCAAAGAGATCACCAAACCAAACTAGCAGAACATGATGACAAGATTTCTTTGTTAGAGACAGATTATTTTGCTTCAAGACCAGAATAGAAGAAATAATGTCAGGATTCGTGGATTTGCAGAGCTGACACAACAAAGCCAAAAAACCTTGAAAGAGGAAGTTTTAAAATGGCTAAAAAGCATTGTTCCTGAGATTTATGGGAAGATCATGACATAGAGAGAATTCATCGTGTGTCAGCTGCAAAAAGAGGAATAACTCCCAGAGATATTATTATGAGGGTGGTAAATTTCAATAAAAAGGATGATTTGATGAGAGCTATCAGAAAGAATCCAGGAATATTAAAGTATCGAGATAACACAGTGGAAATTTATAATGACTTATGCCGCGAAACAATAAATTGGAGAAGGGAAATGAAACCCTGCATCATAGTTCTACAGAAAGTTGGGATAGTACAGTTGGGGATATCCCATCTTTCTGAAATTCCAATATGCTGGCAAATACCACAGAATAAATTCTCTTGAACAAGGATTGCAACTCCTGAGAGAACTGAAACTGATCCAGCAAGAGGAAAAGGAAGAGGAAGGTGCGGTTGGAGGAGCGGAAGAAGGAGCAGTGGGAGGAGCAACTGAAGAAGGAGCAGCGGGAGGAGCAACTGAGGAAGGAGTAGTGGGAGGAGTAACTGAAGAAGGAGCAGCGGGAGGAGCAACAGGAGGAGCAAAGAAGAAGACTTCGGGAGATAAACGAAAGGACAGAGGCTGAGGAGGACTGGAAGAAACAATATGATATAACAGAAGAAGAAGAAAGAGAACTTCATAGAGTAGGAGAAGGGTAGATGACTACTGAGTAAAATATATTCTTATAGATTATAAATGCATAGAGATAGATTTATATATATATAAAGAAGAGGGTAGAGAGGGAAGGGAGGGGGAAGAGAGGGAAAAAAATATGGGAAAGAAAATAAATCGGGAGAGGGTATTGGTCTCTATGCCGGGAGTTGGCATACCTTCACACACACACCCCCAGGACCATGGCTGGTCGTTTCCAAGGCAGAAGCGCTTTGGAGGAAGAGGGGGGACAAATGTTTGTGTGGGGAGGGGAGGGGAGGGTGGGAAGGGGGAGGGGAGTGGGAGGGGGAAGGGAAGGGGAAGGGGAGCACCATCACATTAAAGAGCCAATGGGGAGTGGGTTTAGAAAATTCAAAATATGAAAAATGGAGAATAGATTGAGAATATCAACACTGAATGTGAAAGGTTTGGGGTCAATAATAAAGAGAAAAAGGATAGAATCGATATTAAAAAAAGATAAGGCCGATATAATTTTTTTACAAGAAACACATGGAAAAGAGATAAAAAAAATGAGCTTAGATTGAACTGGGTAGCCATTTATGAGGAAGCATTTGGTACATCCAAATCAAGAGGAGTTGCAATAATAATTTCTAAAAGATGCAATTTCATTGTAATAAGTGTGGAGTTAGATGAAAAAGGTAGATATGTAATTATACAAGGTGAAATAGATGGAGAAACATATGTCATAATGAATATTTACGCACCTAATGAGAAGCAAAAAGAGTTTTATGAAGAAATATTTAATAAGATCAAAAAAATGAAAGGAGATTATACAATAATCACAGGTGATTTTAATATGGTGATGGATAGATGGAAAGATAAATCAGATCCATCAATTAAGATAGATATAATAATATAACAATTTTGAATAAATTAGTGAGTAGAAATGAACTGATAGATGTTTGGAGGCTAATAAAGGGTGAAGAAAAGAAATATACGTATTATTCATCAGTTCATAAAAATTACTCAAGAATAGATTATATTTTTGTTTCAAAGAATATGATACCTAGATTAATAAATACAGAAATTGAAACAATAAAAGTGACAGATATGCTCTGATGAACTTGGATATAACTATGAAAAGGAATTATAGAGAAGCAAAAAGGTGGAGACTGGATACTAAGTTATTTAATTATAAGGAGATAGTAAATAAAATAGAGAAGGAGTGGCAAGAAATTTGGGATATAAACAATAAGGAAGTAACACAAGATGTATTGTGGGATACAATGAAGGCAGTGGTAAGAGGATTATGCATTAAAGAATCAAGCAAATTAAAGAGACAATTAGGAGAAAAAAAATTAAAATTAGAAAAAGAAATAAAGGAACTAGAGAATGATTATATAATAGATAGAACTAAACAGAAATTAATAATATTACAAGCAAAAAGAGATGAATTAGAAAAGATAGAAATGGACGAAGTTCAGAAAAATCTAATATACTTGGAAAGGGAATATTTTGAATATAGTAATAAAAATTCTAAAATGCTGGCTAAATCAGTACAATCAAAAAAAACTAGAAATATGATTGGCGTAGTTAAAGATAAATTTGGTAAAGAAAAAAAGGGTTTATGAAAGAGAAATTAAAAATATTTGAGGAATTTTTTCGAGAATTGTATTCAGCAGAAGATAAATCTTTAGAGAACATAGAGGAGTATATTAATAAAAATTGGAAAGTAAGACTAACAGAACAAGATAAAGGATTGATGGAAGAAATGATATCAGAAGAGGAAATAGAAGAAGTAATAAATAATTTAAAAGGAGGAAAATCACCAGGATTGGATGGACTAGGTCCAGAATATTATAAAACATTTAAAAAAGGTTTACTTCCTAAACTAAAAGTGTTATATAATAGTATATTGAGGGGTGAAAAAATTCCATTATCATGGAAGCAGTCACTAATAATATTAATTTTAAAACCAAATAAGGATCCTATGGATCCAGGTTCTTATAGACCAATATCTTTAATAAATCAAGATGCAAAAATTTTGACAGCAATAATGGCGAAGAGGTTAAATAAATTTATTTATAAGTATATACATAAAGATCAATGTGGTTTTATTCAAGGAAGACAGATGGCAAATTTAATAGGGAAAACGATAAATAAAATAAATATAATGGACAGAGATAAACAAAAAGCTGGAATTTTAGCCCTAGATATATTTAAAGCCTTTGATTGTGTGGAATGGCCGGCATTAAAAACAATTTTAAATAAAATAGGATTAGGAGAGAGATTTAAAGGGTTAATAAATCAATTGTATTCACATAATACATCTGTAGTGATGGTAAATGATGGATTTACAGAACAGATTCAAATAACAAGAGGAACGAGACAAGGATGTCCATTATCTCCAGTTTTATTTGCAATAGTTATAGAAATGTTAGCGAATGTGATAAGAAATGATGAGAATTTGGAAGGAATTGGAGTTAAGGAAAAAAATAAAATAAGCTTATTTGCAGATGACACATTGTTGACAATTAAGGATCCAATTGAAAAGATAGATAGGATAGATAAACATTTAATAGAGTTTGGGGAGAAGAGGGATTAGAAATAAATTGGGCCAAATCAGAAATAATGTTATTTAATTATACTAAAGAAGAAGTACAAAAATTTATAAGTAGTAAAAGAGGATTATTAAAATAAAAGAATCAATTAAATATTTAGGAATAGAGATTACAAAAAATTTACAAGAATTCAGGAAAAAAATTTCAAGAAATTAAGATTAGAAACAAAAAGGAAATCAGAGGACTACAAAAATATAAAGCTATCGTGGTTTGGTAGAATAGCAGTGGTAAAAATGAAAATTTTACCTAAAATTAACTTTTTGTTTAGAATGTTACCAATAAAAATATCAGAGGAAGAATTAAAGGAGTGGCAAAAGATATTAAATAATTTTTGTAATGGAAATAAAAAATCGAGGATTAACAAGAAATATTGGTATAAAAGTCAAAAAGAAGGTGGCCTGGGACTTCCAAATTTAAAATGGTATTATTATGCAAATCAATTGAGATATATCATAGAGGGGGTTTCAGGAAAGGGTGATTTAGATTGGTTAGAGATAGAAGATATGAATATTGAGACAAAATTAGAAAATATATTTTTTAGGAATTTTTCAAAGAAAGAAATGGAGAAGATAGAAAATCCTTTTATAAAAAATATAATAGAAATATGGAAAAAAAATAAAAGAAAATTATTACCGAATATATCAATATTAACTCCGATAGTGATGATGGAAAAATTTCCAATAAATTTAAGAGAAATAATAGAGAAAGAAATAAAAAAACAAAAAATTTATAGATTAAAAGAATGGATGAAAATAATGATAAATAAAGATAGAATGAAAAAGAGATTGCAGGAAACTAAAATATCCTGGTTTAATTATATACAATTAGAGCAATGGACAAAGAGTATGAAAAGATATGTTAAGGATTTTAAAGAATATACCAAATTTGAACAAATTATTATTCAAAGAGAAAATATGCAAGAAAATGAAATACTAAAAGGTATTACAAGTGAAATATATAAAATATTAGCAAAAGAACAAGAAGAGGATTTTCTTAGAAAAATGTGGGAGGAAGAGATAGTACAAAATATAGATATACAAGAATGGAGAAAAATTTGGAAACAACGTCATTTAAAAAAAATATCAATAAGAATAAAAGAGAATTATTATAAATTAGTGTGGAAATGGTACTTGACTCCAGTGAAATTAAATCAAATAGATGAGAAATATTCAAGATTATGTTGGAGAGGATGTCAAGAAATTGGTACATATATGCATATGTGGTGGAATTGCAATAAGATAATGGAGTTTTGGCAAAAGGTTTTTAAAGAGATAAAAGAGATTATAGGAGCAGATATACCAGTATGTCCAAATATTGCATTGTTGTCTATATATTATAAGGTTGAGTGTACTCAAGTAAAGAAAGAATTAATAACAAATTTGTTAACTGCAGCGAGATTAATAATAGCAAAAAAATGGAAAGCAAATGAAAAATTTCAAATAGAGGAATGGTATAACGAAGTGTGGAAAATCGCAATTAATGATAAACTAACATGTAGAATTAGGTTTATGAAAGGTTTGGTTAAAGGGAATGATTTTGAAGAAATTTGGAAAATATTTTTGGATAAAGTTCTGAAAAGAGATAGTAATACTACCCTGTCAAAAGAAGAATGGCAATTTTGGAAAGTGGATTAAATAAAAAGTTGGCTCTGGGGGGTGGGTATTTTTTAGTTTTAGTTTTGTTTTTCTTTTATGTTGTATATTTTGTAATTCTTAGTAGGTGTGTGTGTCAAACTTGTGATTTATAGATTTAAAAGGGTAAGTGATGTCAATGTTTTTTTAAAAAAAAAAAGTTAAAAGAATTAACAATAGAAATAGATTAAAGGGGATGTGAAAAATATTGAATTAAATGTGAAATTATAACAGTTGAACAGATTTATAAATTTAAGGGTAAAGGTGCAAAATAACAATGTAAGTTAGTATTGCTTAAGAGAAGAGGAAAAAAAAGGAAAAAAAAATTTTTTTTTTAAATTTACTATTATGTATATCATATGGTGTTTAATTTTTTTTTCTTGTTTTGTATTTGTGATTTAGTTATATAATTAATAAAAAAAAAAGGGGGCGTATAAACACTTCACACAAGCAAACAAATGCTTTGCGGGAAGCCCAGCAAGCACCACCTGGGTTCACAAGAGACCGGCCGGACATCCTCCAGCGGATTTTCCGTCCACCGCCCCTGGAGCATGTGCAGAGCTCCCCCCCCCCAATGACTATCTGACGAAAATGTGGCCCACGGGCCATGGGAACAGCCCCGCCCTCCCCTCTGCCCATGTTCCGAGGCCTCCCCTTCCCTTCCTTGTCGGCCATTTCCGCACTAGCCTGTTCTAGCGCGATGATTCCACTTTCAACCTCCCCTGGAATCCTGGGGTTTGCAGTTTCGGGAGGGGCCGTCCGGCCCCTCCCGAAACTGCAAACCCCAGGATCGGATTGAAAGTGGAATCATCGCGCTGACAGGCTAGTGCGGACATGGCCGTCGTCACCGAGCTCCCGAGGGGCGGAAACGCCGCCGGGCGTCGGAGGGCCGCTGGGCCGCGGAGCTGCTCAGACCCCGCCGCGCCGCAGGGGGCAGCAGCGAGGCCGCGGCCGGCCTGGCTTCGGGCTTCCTCCTCTTTCGCCGCCGCCGCTCGTCAGTCGCTCGTATCCGCCGCCGGGCTGGGAAGGGAAGAGAAGCGGAGAAGGAGAGGAAGCGGAGGGGCCGCTGCGCAGCCAGGACCGCGGGGCGGGGGAGGGGCCAGCCAGGCCGACACTGAGCCGAATCGAGTCCGGGAGAGGAGGAGGAGGAGGAGGAGGAGGAGGGGAGGGAGGGCCGGCCGAGGCGTCGACCGAGACTCGCCAGCCGACGCAGCAGCAGCAGCAGCAGCAGCAGGGCGACGACGAGGAGGACGCCGCCGCTCGCCGTCTCCTCGCCGCCGAGGGAAGGTACCGTCGCTGTGGGCTCGGGCTGCCGGGGCCTTGCGGGCGGTAACTGGCCAGGCCCGGCGGGGGAGGGTGGTTGAGGCGGCCTCTCCGAGGCTTCGCTGGCGTTTCTGCGGCGGCGAGGCGAGGCCTAGCCTGGCCGCGGAGGGAGGAAGGGAGGGAAGAAGGGTTCAGAGAGAGAGGGAGGGAGGGAGGGAGGGAGGGAGGAGCGGGCGCGCCCGTCCCTCCGTGGGTGCCGGCCCCCGGGCTGAGGGAGGGTGCTCGGACGCAGGGTGTGTCCTCACGGTGCCTTGACGCGGGTTCGGTCCTCCCTCCCCTGAGGTAACCCTCTATCCATGCGGTCTCCCCCGCCTCCTTTGTGCAGGGGTTGCTGTGGCGTTTCCTCGACCTTCCTGGGAGGCACCTGGAGCGGGGAAGTCATTTCGAGATTAATATGGCGGGGGAGAGTGTTCCTGAGGGGGTGACTTTGGCCATTTCCGCACGGGGCTGTTATAGCGCGATGATTCCACTTTCAACCTCCTCTGGAATCCTGGGGTTTGCAGTTTCGGGAGGGGCCGGCCGGCCCCTCCCGAAACTGCAAACCCCAGGATTCCAGAGGAGGTTGAAAGTGGAATCATCGCGCTATAACAGCCCCGTGCGGAAGTGGCCTTTGTGGCATGCAGCATCCAGCTTCTCCTTGGCGTCTCCTCCTTTCGGCCGCCCGTCGTTGTTGTCTTTGTGAGTGGCCTCCATAAAAACTTTCTTTGCTTTAAAGAGCTTACATCTCCGAACCTGTTCGTCACTATTGAGGGAGGGAGGTAGTGAGGCGAAGAGAGGGAAGGAGACCGATTACTCCAAGCCGGAAATGTTACCAACCCCCCCCTTTTTTTTTAAACGCGGCCTTTAAGATGATGAACAGTAAAGAGATGAAAACGTATTTGCTTTTCTTTTGCAAGACTGCTTTGCACACGAATAGCACTAGTTTGAGTTAAGGTAACTCTATAGAACAGTCTAGCGTCTCTGAATGACTAAAATATTTTCATACCTATTGTGGATACGAAGGCCCGTGCTTTTTTTTTTTTATGTGCGTCGCAATGGTAAGTAGTGGGGTTGAAAGTAATTCATAAGATCTTTTGGACAGCCTGCTTGTTTCCTTTCTGTTTAACTGACTTGATTTATTTTAGAGCATCCCACTGAAAAGCTTAGAAAAATGGAATTTGAACTCTGTCTAAAAATAGTAGGTTAGGGTAGATTCCATGTACTTTTTCAGTTCTTATGAGATGGCACTAAGAATAATAGCACCATATTAAGAATTATGTTTTGTTCCTTCTTGTTTAGGGTTTCTAAATCTGAAGCCCTGCATAAAATCCTGAAAATGTATTCCCAAATAAAATCAAGTGCAAAATCTTGTGCATGATTTACTGGTTGAATCAAATGTAGTTATTCGTTCCAATCCAAATGGGTTATAAATGCTGTCTGCAAAGGAGAGGCTGGTGTTTTAGACTGACTTGTTTCTAGAGAGAGCTACAATTGTGGTATAAAATCAAAGTGGTTACACTTGGATCTAACTGTTTTAATTTTATGCAGGAATGTTCTAGATTATTATACTATAAATTCTGAACAAATAATTGACTTTCCAAGACAGCAATAGTAAACTTGTTATGCCTTCTACTAGGTCCCCTGTGGCTATGGGAATGTATTTTTCAACTCTAAAGAATATGAACGCAAAGATGATTTAAAATTCTTTAGGCTAAATGACTTTAAGGCTCAGGAAGTAGATACTTGAATATAACACCTGTGTAAGTCTTGTTACTTCAGTGAGTTCGTGCTGTTTGGAGCTAACAGTCAGAGCTAATAGTCGGTTTTAGCCTGTAGACCGTGATGGGATTCAGACTTCATAGGTTTATATTTGTAGGATAGTAGTTATGGCCATAATAGCATAGTCTTTTAATCATTTTACCTGCCTTTTAATCATTTTACCTGCCACATCATAATTTTTTATTGCTGAAGATGACAAGAATAGTAGAGATCATATACTGTTCCAACTTTCAATTAACAGATTCCTGACTTTCAGTTAACAGAAGTATTTAGGTTCTGTTGTTTTCTAGAAAACAAGTAGAAGTTGGTATTAGTTACAATACATTGTGTAATAAGTTAAGTCAGCCTGGCATCTGCCCACTATATTGTAACATTTCCAGTAAAAATAGTACTTTGATATTTGAGTAGTGAGAAGGCATTACCTTGATATGTTACAGTTATCCTGATAAGCATTGTCAAAGGTAAGGATGACAGTGTATTATTTTTTTAAAATTGTAGTAGAAAATAAAATCAACAATTTAATACTGTTTAAAGCAGAGTCTTGAGTTCCTTCCCTCTACTTTGTTAATAAATTTTTATGTTTTCATTTAACAGTCAGGGCCTTAGAGATCTATGAGTTTAACTCTTCTTGTGCCTCATGGAGCACTGATCTAGACGATCCATGGGTAGTTTCTGAGAGCGTGTTTGAATGGCTGCACTAAAGGGGCTCACCAAAAAATTCTTCAGTTTGTTGCTTTTAGATTCTCCATATTGGTAGTGTTTCTGTAAATATTTGTGTGCAGATTCATTTAGACTGGAAGACTTACAACCATTAAATTTCTGTGTTAGATACAGTCAGCCCTCCACATTTGCGGGTTTCACTTTTGCAGATTTGATTATTCACGGATTATTTGCTGTCACCTCTGCTGCCTCCCTGTGTAATTTTTAATAGAGACTGCAAGACTCGTGAGACTGAGAAACTGCAAACGAGGCTTGTAAGTCCCTGTTAAAAATGGTGTGGGGCAGCAATTGAGGTGGCAGTGAGCCCCACCAGCCAACCACTTCTTCCTTGTGAAGGAACTCTGATACTCAAAAGTGGGTTGACTATGGTGATCATACTTTTCTGTGTGTTAAATATGGTTTGGGAGGGCCTGGAGTTATTCATGGTTTTTTCACTTTCACGGGGGTCCTGTGCCCCTAAGTCTAGCAAATGTGGAGGAATGACTATACTCCTTTGTATAAGAGAAGTTCAGCCTATTTACCCATCAGCTATTCAAATGTTCTATGAAAAGATGGTTTCCTAAGTCTTACAGACATAAGACTGTGCCTGTTTCTATGAAGTTATGTCAGAAATGCCCCTCCTCCCTAAAATGTCTAGATTCCTAATATAAAATGTTTGTTTGGGTGAGGAAGGGTTTCTATTTTTTACATTCTGAAATGTTAGACATTTGCAATGCTAGAATCTCACTGAAGTAATATTATTGCTTTTCTTTGACATTCGTTTTGTGATGCCTGGTGTCTACAGTGTCTACAGTTGTACATATTAGTGATTGAAAAAACTGACACTTGCAGTGTATTAAATGAATGTAATATATCCCTTATTTAATATATAGGAAGGCCCAGTTCTGGACAGCATACTCCTATAAAGTTTTTCAAGGCCTCTTTGGGAGGTGGAAGTCTTGTGACTTATCAGACTTGGATTTCAAGTCAGACTGAAACTATATCTCATTGATTTCTGTGAGTGTTCACATTACAGTTGGAGGCCTTAGTAATGATTGTTCAGTACTTTAGATTTCATATAATAGGAGGTATACACAATGACACTTTCCCATCTTTAGTCTAGTGATGAGATCACCAGTATGTTAAGATTATATAACTAAATAACCCCAAAACAATAATACAGTGTAAGGCATAGAGGTTCAAGGACTAAAGCCTGTTTCTTGAGATCTGATGAAAAAGGCTTTATTTTCAGAGGACTGGTTTGCTACAGCAGCCTGACACTTCTGCCCTAAAGGAATTTATCCAGAAAACAGCTATCCTGAGATGTTTATAGAGTTATGTGCTGTTTTTCCTACCTTTGTTTATGAACTGACTTAATAGTGTCATAACAAGATTAATAATTGTAGAAAAGCCAGATGTAACCTATTGCTGTGCAATAGTTACTTAATTTGCCCTTCAAAGGAAAAAGCAGCTTTAAGAAAACGGCAAAGTAAGGCATGGTAACATTTAGAACTTCATTTAAAAGCAATATACTTTTTTGTTTGTTCAGAAAATGATTAAGAACAAAGAAATTGCTTTCAAAGAGTTTGTAATGAACCCACTCACAGCTATTTTTGATAGCTGTGGATAGTAGATTTCTTAAAATCGGGAACATTTCCTACAAATATAAATAAGTATCTTGAATACGCAGTTGTCATTCTAGGAAAAGACCGCAAAGTGGAGGTTATGGACGTACATTGTTGGTGGTCCTTTCGAGTTGTTTCCAGTGTAGTTTTGCCTTAGTGTCACTATTAGGGTTGCCAGAGTGAAAACAGAAAGGCACTCCTTTACTTCTCGTGGTTGTGCAGAAGAGAGCATTTTAGCAGGTGTCACTTGCTTCCTGGTTACATGACAGGCAACAACACCTGCTGAAATTCTGTCCTCTACATAACAGAGATATAGGGCCAGTCTTCCAATTTTTAATCTGACAAGTCTAGTCACCACATTACAGGGTTTTCTTGGTTAGATTTGTTCAAATGGATTTGCCATTGACTTCTTCTGAGGTTGAGAGAATGTGACTTACCTGAGGAAACCTGGTGGGTTTCCATGACCAAACCCTGGTCTCTTGGAGATCTTGGAAATCTCTTGGAGTTCCAGTCTGTATACTATACTGGTTAACTTCTGGCAGGCACACTAGTGCAAATATTTAGGATCTTGTTGACAGTTTCCTTAACTAAGCTTAAGTCATTGTAAGGCAATGTTAATATAAATCACAATCTTTCATTAATTTAGTTCAAATAAACATGTGGCTATCAGCCTTACAGAGCTTTCCTATGAGAAGTGTTTAAAAACTTGGCAGTAGAATCTCTCAATTCCACAGATCTGGCTGATGTTAAATATAGTATATTTTTGTTGCTTTCTGGAGAACACATATGCATGTGCAAAATTTAAAGTTGCCTCTGAATTCCTTGGGCATATAATCAGAACAGAACTGTTTTGAAAAGTTCCTCTCTAATGAGATCCCATACTTGATATTTGACTTTATACAGTCTTGTGGTTTCACCAGAATGAATGTATGTGGGGGTAAATTAATATGCTATATGTGCAACTCACATAATTTTATTGACCAGAGTAAATTTATCTTCAGTGAGAAAGAAGAAGACATGTCTGCCACAGAGTCAGATAAGAAAAGGAACATAGAAGGAATGGATAAACATGTTTTAAAATATATATTATGGGTCTGAGCCTTAGAACTGTTGTCCTGCCTTCCATGGCAGTCCCTTGCTTTTCCTGGAAAACCATCTCTGAGGATCAGGGAACACTTGGTGATGGCAGGGGATGCTGTGTCAGGGTATTCCACTGGAAGGAAGAATATCTAAATGTTAAAGATACTCTTGTTCACCTTTGGGTCACCCTAAGTCAGAAATGACTTGAAGGCACGCAACAACAACAGTTG
This sequence comes from Ctenosaura bakeri, assembly GCA_948474755.1. Lineage (NCBI taxonomy): Eukaryota > Metazoa > Chordata > Lepidosauria > Squamata > Iguanidae > Ctenosaura > Ctenosaura bakeri. Next base: position 108,126 of record CAOLHI010004450.1, on the reverse strand, counting down.
TTTTTCTGCAAATAGTACTTCATTTACTCAGTTCTGATGCCCTCATCCCAGGCATGCTTGAAGGAAACAAATCATACTGATTTCTGTGAAATGTCTGAGTGAGTGTATAGGGTTGCCTTATGGTCTGAACTTCTGGGGCACTGTGGTGGTACAGCTTTGTGACTGCTTTTCTCGTTGTAGCCAAAACCCCAGCATTGTGCTTTTTAAAAAAAGTGACTTCACTGTTTTCATTGCATTAGCAATATCTGATGTCAGCAGATGCAACCTAATTTGTTTCACAAATAGATCACTTGCCATCAAAACTAATATGGATATGGTAGGGTAAAGACTGGCAACAACTTATGTTTAAGCCAGTGGAGATTTACCTCAATCTAATCCTTGTATAACCTGTGAAAATGGGATAATAGACAGAGTGAAAAAGGGTAGGTTCCCATTTACGTTGCATAGGATTCTGTTATATATAAAGGAGTGCCAATTATGCTGGGACTGCCACCGTAGTTCCTGTCTTAAATGCCATATATAAAAACACTTTGGCTATTGAACTGTCCTGACATTTGGGGTACCTGGGTGGGCATTTGATACCTGGGAGGTGCAGTTGCATAGTGTTTGACACTTGCTCATTTTGATTTTAAAAGTGTTGTGTTTTAAGAATTCATTTATGTATAGTACGTTTGTTTTAACTGGATACACTCATGGGCTGCATTGCTCCCTCTTGTTATAAAATGTAATATTATATTAATATGAATATAATTTAGTGTATTGTGTGTGTGTGTGTTTATCAGCTAAAGTAAAATAGTTTTATGTGTTTAGCTGGTGCCATGACTTTCCAACATCACCATAAAAACATTCTATGCTGGCTTGTATTCTGCTTTCCCACAAATCTTTGATGTGATAGCTTGATTAATTCAAAAGCTTGGTTATATGAATGGAATCCTCCCATAATGATGTGGTTAGTTAAGAGGGCATCTTGGTGGCATTAATAAGGTGATCTTAACTAGATCTAATACTTGTTCTGTGCTTTCAGGTCAACCTATCACAAGGTTTTCTTGACAGGAGGGGATTTCCTTTTCCTTCTTCTGAGGCTAGAGAATATGAATTGCCCAAAGTCATCCAGTGGGTTTCCATGTTTTAGTGAGGATTTGAACCGTGGTCTCCAGAGTCATAGTCCAGCATTTAAATTACTACACTATGCTAGTTCTCTGATCTAATACTTAATTATAGTTAAAGGCAAGGGAATTTGGAAAGGGGACAGGGCTGGGGGATGCAGCATGCAGTCCATAGCTGCTTTTGACCTCCTAGTTGTGGATCAATACAGAAAACACTTGTTTTGATAGGTAGTATTGAAGCCCTAGAAGACTGGTGCGCATTAAATTTTCTAACAATCTAAATACACGATTAATGAAACATTGCTCAAATACATGTAGGAGATATGCCCTCCTAATTAATGAAGGCATTCAAAATAAAGTGCAGAAGTTCTATTTAACTTGCAAGTCAATGTTTTTTATTATCATTGCAGAAGTATAAATAGAAAACTGGATTAGCATTTTAAATTGAGGTTTTTTTGCTTTATATCTTGATTTAGGTTCCTGTTTTAAATCAGTCTCTTAATGTTGTGTAAATGATGAAATTCAGAATTAAGCCAGAAAGGGAGAGCTGCTTAATTTGTACAGAAATAACTGTAGCAGTTTCTTAAACATGTGAAATCTATTTAGGGCAGAGGAGATTTAATTTTCTTTTGTGTCCAGTCCTATCCACTGGCTTCATTTTTAAAAACAGATAGTTGAATGTGCTTTAAAACTGCATAGTTTAATCTATAAACATGTAGTACTAAAATCTTTTGAATTGAAGGCTATACCTATTATACTAAACATAATTTCTAGGGCAGCTGTAGGAGCTTTTCACTTAATTCACCACTTTTCCACCAAGAGTGAGGTTCTGCCTAATGTGACTACTTCACTGCTACCAAATGTGAATACTTCTACAAATCACACTGTTTACCATCAAGAATTAGGGCATTCCTTTGTCCCCACCTCTGCTACCAATCTAAGGCCCTTCTCCTGTCCTACTCTGTGACTACTACCTAGATGTCCTCAAGGTACCTGTGTGAGAGATTATCAAATTTTTATCCCCACCAGACATCACCCCTCTTTATTCACTGCTGCCACCACAAGCACCATGTCTGAATCCAAGCTTTATAGTATATAGCGTTTCTGGATGCCGAATTGTATAAAAATACAGAAATTATTAACAGAAGTTGAACATAACAAAACAGATGGATTATTTTTAATACATTTAAAACACATTTCACACTCCACTCAGACCTTTAAATACCATGTATTAATTCACAAACCTAACTGGTTCTCTCAATTCTAATCCTCCATTCACTCCCTCACTTCCTTCTAACCACCCTGACTGTGCCAACAGACATCCAACCCTCATTCATCAACCTTATTCAAATCCTCTTGGACATTCCACTAATCACAAATCGCTCTCAACATTCCAATCTCTCATCCCCTCCTGACAGTTCCTTAATCTATTCAAAGTGCATACCTGAACAAAATTACGTTTATATGTTGTTGTGTTTCAGATTCCAGAAGCCTCAACCACCATGAGCAGTGTTTTAGGATCCTGTAGTCCATCATCTGTGGACCCCAGATTGGGAACTAGTCTTTTATGTAATTGGCACCATTGCATACAGTGCAACATAAAACACACTGAATTGTGCTTGAACATAATGGGATGTTTCTGTGATATTGCAATCTTAAGATGCCACTTAAAAGCTTGAATAGGTTTAACTTCTTATTTCCAGAAAGACTGTTTTCCCTTGTGAATCTTGAAAACAAATGTGCAAATTAAGGCTGTGACCTGTTTAAAGAAATTATAGTCTGTTAATTATATTACCTTTAGTTAATTGACTGAATTTGTTGCAGCGAAAACTATTTCTAAAACCAGAAGCATGTGGTGTTTATCTTTAGATAATATGCACATGTGGCAGAGTAACAGGTATCACTTTAGGTGAGACATCCCATCATGTAAGGGGAAAGGTGGCATGCCTCTTTTAAAGATAATTTTTTGTAATCTGGAGATTGTATGAGAGAACCAGAGTGGTGTAGTGTTTGAGCATTGAACTAAGACCCTGGAGAGCAGGGTTCATATCCCTACTGGGCTGTGGAAACCCACTGGATGACCTTGGGCAAGTCACACACTCTCGGTCTCACGGAAGACAGAGGCAAAACCCCACTAAACAAATCTTACCAAGAAAAACTCAGGATGGATTCACCTTAGGGTCTCCATAAGTCAGAAACTATTTGAAGGTACACAACAACAGCAACATATTGTATAAGCAGAACTAATACTTAAAAGTAAACTGATCAGTTAGTCAGAGATACCTTTTTAATTGGTTAAAAGTGAAAGGAGTAATAACTTAATCCAAGTAATAGATTCAGCGTTGCTGCTTCGTATATGCTTCAGTAATGGCAAACTTGTGCCATTGGTTTCAGTGGGACTGAAGTGTTGATTACTCTGGATTGAACCCAATACTTTTCAAATTAATAATGGATGTTAAGGATATTTTGGAGTACGTGCCTTTTATAGATGGGATTTGAAGGTCCTTTTACTTGAAGGATTTTGGTTAAAAGCCAGAAAATAAATGCAGAGTCCCTGCGCTGAGCTTTTAGTGTGTCTTGTAGGTTTGTCTCCCCTTTTTACACTGAATTTTTTTATCCTGTTCTATTGTATGAAATTGATTTGAATAATTTCAATTCACAGTTTTTATGTATCCTGCAAATTTGTTCAGAAGCTGTGTCAAACTGTTTTTAAACAAACAAAAGGAAGGCATGAATTGGTTTTTTTTTAAAAAAGAAAGAAACATGTGTTCCTATATATTCCCTTCTGAATGGGTAGGGTTTTTTTTTTTTATCATTAATAGAAGGTAAGCTGCCCTTCTGACAAATTGAAAACTTGTTAGTAGGATTTAGATGACAGTAATCTTGAGTGTATTACACACTCTCAGCCCCAGAAAACCCCATGATGGGTTTGCCTTAGAGTTTCCATAAGATGGAAACAACTTGAAGGCATCCAACAGCAACAGCAACAACAAAATGCTTGTAGTATCTTCTTTTGTATGTCTGAGAGAGAGATTACATGGGGATGCACATATTTCACCCCTCCTATGCACTCAGTTAGCTTCATAGTTTCATAGGTAATGGTGGTCAGAGTCTTTGAAATCAGAGAGCCAGTGTGGTAGTTTTGGATGCTAGGACTCTAAGAGACAAGGCTTAGCTACAGAAATTAGGTGACCTGATCAAATCATATTTTATCAGCCTTAGAGGAAGGAAGTGGCAACCCCCCTCTGATCAAATCTTGCCAAGAGAACTCCTGTGTTAGTTTTGCCTTAGGGTCACTATAAGTCAGAAAAGTCCTGAAGACAAATATCAAGAACATTATTAGACACACGGTAGTGTATTACACACTGTCCCAGCAGTGATGATCAGGGTCTTCTTATCTCTGTTTTGGAAACAGTCACCTACAAGGAATATCTTCTGAGAATATTTCGGGAAAATATTGTATTCATCCCTGACACCAGCAGTTCTGTCTTGACTTGGAATCCTACATTTAGAAATAGACTTAAATTTTAAAAGAGCTCTGTCCACAGGCAGAAGCTTTCATTCTGAGCTGTAGATGAATTTCTGATGGAAATGACAGTCAAGTTATCTTGCACCTAAACATTATAACCTAGCCAAATTCATCTTCTCAATACAGTAATTACAAGTTGGTAGATTTCCCAGCTACAGATGGTTTTTCCTCTTGTTTTAGCTGTAGAACAGGTAGTACACTGTAGCCAGGCACATGGCCCCTCATACCTATCTGTGAATGTCACAAACTTGTTCTGCCTGCACTACTAGTTTTGCTGTTTGGCCATCCGTGCCTTAAAATTTATGAAGTACATGCAGATACTCTTACTGTTAGATCTAACTCTTATATCTAATGCTGGCATTTAAAAAAAAAAACTTTATGAGCTCTCAGATTATCAACAGGTTTCTTTAAGCTTGAGATGAGTTGAGATCTTAAGACATCTAAGGCTGTAGTCCTGTGCATACCTGGGAGTAGGTCTCATTGAATTGGGGGTTTATTTCTCAGTAGATGTGTATAGGATTTCACTGTAGATCTTACAAGATTGCTTTGGAACTAAACACTTGTAAAGTACCCACAGTGGCCTACAAAGGTCAGCGTTACCATGATCAGTCTTAATACTTGAACTGGTTTTTCTGTAAACAGTGCCACTGGCTCTACATTAGGAATCTACATTAGAAATCCAGTGCTAAAGAACTCCTAAGAGGAGTGAGGGCAACCTATCTGGAACTTTATCTGGAAAAGATGCCTCTTGTGGCCTGGTCCTGAGTGGCTTGTACCATTTGATTCCTGTTGGGAGCCATCTTCAAATAAATAACATGAAGAAATCAGCCACCTATGTATGTTAGTCTCCAGACTGATTAAATAACTTGTCAAAGTTCTTCTGTATACTAAAAACTATTGTCTCTGATTATGGTGTGTGTATTTGCACACCTTTATAGAAAACTCAGGGATGGTAGACCATTTTCTGCTTTGCTTCCCTGTGTCCATTCTTCCCCTCTTTCTGCTGCTGTTTATTTCACCTGACCAGCTTCCTCTTTTAGGTCTGTTTATGGGATCTGACAAGCACAAATTGGCAGCAGGGCTGCCATGCATATAGATTTGCCTATGTGCTATGCTGGGACTATACAGTGGCTCCATTTATGGTGTGAGCAGTGTGGTATTTAGTGAAGATAGACTTGTTGCCTGGAGGCCATTGTTTGCCCTAGAGGCCATTGTTTGCCCTAGGCAACCAAGAAATGCTGAATTACAACACTGTGTTAACTCTACTGATAGTTTGTTGTGGGGCAGAGAAGGATGAATGGTTTTTGCTTTGAAACTTGTACTATTTGTAACTTGGACAGCTGGCTCCAGGAAGTCTAGGGAAGCTGAGAAATTCTGCCTCGTATCCACAACTAGAGAGATGCACTGTGTAGTTCAGCTACAGGGGGTGCTTTTGAAGCAATCTGTCTAATTTTGGCACATGCACTTTAAAAATAACAAATACTGAAACAATGTGGAATTTGTGGTATCCTCTCTTACATCGAAGATTCCCAAGTGGCTCTTTCGCTTTGTAAACACAGACTGCCAGTTACATTTGTACCTACCTGGGCAGCAGCGGGTTTTTGGCCTCAGTGCCTACGAGCAAACGTGTCCTCTCTTCCCTCCACCTCTTTTCTAAATATGTCTCTATTAGTTGTTTGTGACACCTCAGCATCCTGAAAGAAAAATCAATTTCCTTTTTAATCTATATTAAGTTGATTTCATTAGTTATCTACCACTGAGCATAATTCAAATTGTTAAGAAACTTCATTTGTGCAGCCCTTCTGATGTCAAGCATTCCGGTAGGATGCTGACTGTTATTTCACAGGCATGGAGGAATATCAAAAGTGACATATGAAGCTGAAAGAATATTAATATTTCTAGATAATATTAAATTTGTTCAATATTAGATATTTCCATTGTAGAAGGAATAAAGTTTCTAATGGTATTGAGGTATTTTGCAGGTACATTATAAAAACCACCTGCAAAATGCTTCAGTACAATTAGAGTGTCTTTCCTGTACTTTATAAAAGGGAATTTAGAAAGCATATCAAAGTGTACCTTTTTATCTTCGGTTCTAGTGTTTGAGAGCTGTGGAGGTGAGTTGCTAGTAACAGTTGCAATTTAAGTACTCCCATTATGGCAGAGAGATTTAACAGCTGTGGTATTTTACACATGAGAGTTAAACTTCCTTCAGTTGATTTGCAGTAAGAATATAAAACCTTCATTGATCAAAGTATTCATTTGAACATAAGTACAAATGTTTGCAAATGAACAGTGAAGAAATAGTGATATATATTGATTTAGGCTACTTAAATGTTTTGTAATATCTTTGGATGTTTGTTTTGTGATTTCTGTTGTGACTTGTAAAGTGGTAACATTTTATTCTGGAGACATGAATATACATACCTGTTCTTGCTTTTGGGTCATCTGTTCTTCTGAGGTGACTGCCTTGATTTATAAGTAAGTTACTGATGAAAGACTGAAAAATGAAATATTAGGGTGGGAGATCAGGGAAGCCCAGTCCATCAAATACAGATTGCATTTGTTAAAAGAATTCTTTGGGTTTCTCTGGGTAATACAAAGATGTGCTGTGAGGAGAGGGAGAGGGAACAGAATATAGAATTATTTTAGTACTGTATGAATGTAATAATAAAAAATGTCAGTGCTTATGTGGAAATGTTTTCATGAAGTTGTTTAATGGCTAGTGGTTACTAAAATTATAAATGTCTAGGATGGTAGACATAAAATGTGTATATTTAGAAGAATGTATGAGATGGCTCATATAACAGCTTAAGAGTTTAGTGTTAAGAAATTACCACACACCTCAGAATGAGCCCTGCATCCTAAACAGGGTGTTCTACAAAAGAAGCATTCTAAGTGAGGCCCATCCAGCTGTTCCTTCTGAAGGAGGCTTAATGAAGACACATGCCATGTACCATTTTAATTGGGCTTTAGAACCAGACAGGAAGGGCATGTAACTGCCATAAGATACCTTGAAAGCATCATTGCAGGCAGGCTCTTCAAGGCTGTTATCCACACATTATTACCAACCAGCTTCCATACAATATTGCTAGCCTGCTGCCAATGTATGCCCCCTTTCTTCATTTATATCATTAATGGCTATAAGGAGGAGAAAAGGAACAAATTTACAGGAATCTCCTGAGTTTTCTGAAGATTATTTTTACTTGTCCCAGGCAACTAAGCAAGTAACTAGTCACAAGCTTGAGTTGAATTGGAGAGCCCACACCTTGGGCAAGTTGATGCTTCTGAACAGACCTGGAGGACAGCCCCATTTAAAACACATTGAATTTCTGATCTTATGCGGGCATGGAGGCTGAGTATTTCAGTAGACATATCTTCTTAACTCATGGAATAAAAAATTCATAGCAACTGCTGTAGATCACAAAAAGGTGACTTTATTTTTATATATCATTCCTTACATTGAGATTCTGGTAAATTCTGTGAACTTGCAGAGCTGTATTTTGGAGAGTCTTGATTAGCATATCACATTTCCCATTTTCCCATGCTTAACTATATCATGTAAGTAAAAGATTCACATCACACTCTGTGATGAGAAGTGCACACTTCCAAAGTGAGAACTGTTTGTGCTACACACTGGGGTGAGGAGAGAGTTGTGTTCTGTGTGATAGAGGCAAGGTGAGGGAAGACGAAACATGAAGAAAATAGGGCAGCGTACTCCTCATAGTTCTAGGCTTTGTTTCTAGATAGGCATTCATCCTGTCTCCTAGTTTTACCAGTTTGGGCTATATATTCCAGATTCTTCCCTATTACCATTAATCTCTGTTATTAACCCACTTAATTGCTTTCAGCTTTGTTAGAAATGTTGCATTTCTGAATTTGCAGAGTATCGATTAACAACTGCATGGTGCTCCTATTTCATACCTGATAAGAATAAATATTAGTGATTAGTTTGTGCTAGCTTATCTTCCGGGCTGCTTATATTCAGAACTCTAGTCAGGAAGTGCCTAAACCTAAACTGAACTGTCATCGTGACCTAATTTTAACTGCTTCCATTAAGAAGGTTGTATATGTATCCTTACAATAACTCTTCAACCATGGCATTAAAAGCATCATAGACATATCTGGATATAAGGCAGTTGTGGAAGGCAAAAAATAGCATTGGGAGGCTGCAATTTCCCCACCATTGTATTGGAGCAACATAGTACAGATATAAATGCTGAACAGTTTGTAACCCTCCCCTTTACACTAATAGGTGTCAAATATGTGGTGTGGTAATTTACTCAAATTAGTGTTAATTTTGAGGAATTCTGATTTACTTGTTTTCAAAATTTGAGGTGAGTCGGAGACAGTGGAATGTCTTAGTATCTTTCTTGGGAAACTGCTACACATGTGTCCAATATAGAACATGCACAGAAATTATTGTGGGTTCAGGTGTGTTTGACACCGAAGGTGGTAGTTCTGTTTCAGGTGCTAAAGTTAGTCATCCGTACTTTGGGTGAGGATGATAACTGATAGCTTTCAGTTCAACACTGGATTCGTCTGTATGACTCATCAAGTCAGGGTTTAAGAATCTTGGCTTATTATGAATGAGCCGTGTGCAGCAGCAGTTAAATGATGAAGTTTTGTTGTATTGTTGATCTATAACAGTGTGTGGCATTGGGCAACTTCCTTTCTTTGGTTCGTTGGAAGGGTGTCTATGAAAGGAGGGAAGATAAACTTGTAGTTCTCAAACTGTTTTCTATTCACATGCTTAAAAGAAAGATTATCAGGGTTTGCTTTATTGTCAAGCTTAACTCCCTGTGTGGAGTCTTTTAGTCCCCTTTATCTCTCTTGGTCATGCCAGAGGCCTACCAGCTTCTTAATTAGTCTGTTACATATTTCAATTAAACAAGTTGTTAGGTTATTACATTGTTATTTGTTACTGGAGTATATTCTGAGGATGTGCAGTGTGGTGTTGAATAAAGTAGATGTCTGAATGGATGACTTGTAGTTGACAGTTTACTTTTAATTTTCCTTTGTGTAAAGAATTTCATTGTTCTACTGTGTGCATTCTAGTATGAAAGCTTGGAAAATGTGGCTAGAGTCAGTCTTAACAGCATGAAGATACATTGGGCTATAACCAATAGTCTAGTAGGGCTTCCAAACATGGGGATAAATTGCATAGGCAATTATTGCATATCTAAATACTGTATCACATGCTCTTAAGTTCATTTTAAAATCTGAGTTGTGCTTCTACCAGTATGGCCATCACATTTTTCACATGTCATCTGTTTATTATAAACTTGTTTCATACGTTTGCTTCTGTTCAAAAAATTAAAATTCATTGTTTAAGTGGGCTATACATTGCTCTAACTTCAAATACATGTTTTTCTACCCAGTTTTTTTCTTGTAACTCACAAATGCCAACTTACATACCATAAGTTGTTAGTGCTTGAACTAGTTAAAGCAGTATAATCTGTTGTGAGTGTATATTGCAGAAATGGCTAGTTACACTGTCTACAGTAAATACAAATTTTATGGCATTGAGTAAGGATTAAGGCATCATTTGATGCAGAAAACTAGCAATAGAGATTCAAAAAGTTAGAATAAGTATCACTAGTGTGTGTGTATGTGCGCGCACACACGAACTATGTGCATTGAGATTGTTTCTCATTTACAGTGACCCAAAAGTGAACCTATCTCAGGGTTTTCTTGGCAAAATTTGTTCAGAAGGCGTTTACCTTTGTAATCCTCTCAAGCTGAGAGACTGTGACTTACCCAGGGTCACCCAGAGGGTTTTGATAGCTGAGCAGGGATTCATGCTGTGGGTCCCAGAGTCATGGTCTAATGCTCAAACCACTACACTGCCCTGGCTCTCATTATGGTATATATTGTTAATTAATTCATCAGTTGCCTGAATGCAAGCATGAATCTCTGCATTTGCTCAGTGAGGTGTCAGAGCAGTTCATAACCATTGGTGGCATATCATTTGTGCTTTGCAGTAATACATGAAGTTGTACAACCACAGATAATTAGTTTAAGAAGCTTTTTTTTGGGGGGGGGAGGTTCAGCATTTTTAGTGCTAATAGTTGTGTAAACTACCAAATCCTGCATATGTCTTCTTTAGTTATGTTAAGATTCACATGTCAGACAGACATGATATTAGGAGAAAGTTGCTTATCAGACAATGTCTGCTTTCATTCAGGGTCTCATTGTTCTCTGTGTTGTGTATAGCAAATGTTAAGTACACTTCTGCCGGTGGGTACAGCAGTCCAAACACATAGATGTAGGTCTTTCTGCAACAAAAATTGTTTCCTTCTTGTCTTGGTTGAACAGCATTGGTTTTCTAAGACACTCAGTAGCAGTATGAACCCAGAGGACATGAGAGTGGTTTTTGGCTATCCCTTTTTTTAAAGCATTGCTGAGTTACAGAGGTATTCTGCCTGTTTACTTCGGACTTCAGTGGGAAGGTTACTTGTTTTGAATCTGCATGCAAAACAATGGAAGTGAATCTGTATTCTTGCCAGCAGTGGCCACATGATGACCATGACCAGCAATCTCAAAGGCACTGAATACTATCATTGTGTCAGCATTGCCATCTGCCAGCTTAACATTTAAACCTTGGATGAGTAGCTGTTATTATTACTGCTTGTTCTGTGATGTAACATACATTTCTCCCCGTCAGTGACACCAGTCTTACCTCTGATCATTGCTCCACTGATCAGTTGTAATATGATAAACAACACCATTCCTGCCAAACCATATTTCTTCATCTAGGTATTTATTATTACTGATAGTTATGGAGATCTACTGTTTTGTTTGGCCAAAACCAGAGCAGTATGTCTTGATTATGATGTCATACTTAGCTTTGGAGGTGGCTAGATTGCCTCTACAATCCACCAGAATTGTGGAGAGGGACTAGTCCTAAGTTGTTTGGTGGGGGCGGGGGGCTTCTCCTTTTCTTGCTAAGCATCAGATGTGGAACCAGTTCAGCCTCTTTCAGTTCAGTTGGGAAGTCAGTGTGAAGGCTGGTAGACTTCCTTTGTACTCTTTGTGCCTTAAAAATAATTGGGTAAATCACCCAAAGATGTAAAACTGTGCTACTGTTAAGCATGTGTGGTTCCCTGAATGTGCGCTACTGGTCAGACATCTTTAAATATTGTAAGTTTCCTGTGGCATACTTTGATAGTGTTACTACTTCTCACGTCATACCTCAGCTTGGTAAGTGGTTTGCTACTGGGAACAGAAAGTCTTATGTTGCTTCTCATGCATGATAAGGTGATGATGCCACAGTTATCTTGCATTTTGTATTTCATTATTGCTATCTACAAGATACTGGTTCATTTTGACAACTAAGTCAGTTAATATATTAACACCCATCACTGCTTTCTATGATCTCTTAAGATGAGTGAAAGCATTTGAATAGACAGGATTTTACAAGTGACTTTCTGTGATTGCAGTGGCTTCATCAACTTGGCATTCACTAAGCAAACATTGCCTATTGAAGTCAGTTTCTTTGAGGCTATTAGACATGACACAGAAATCTTCACTTTTTTCCCTATACTCCATTGGTTGATATATGTGATGGTTCAGCAGCAGCTACATCGCTGTTGCGTCTGTATCACTTTTTTCAGGAAACTTGCAAAATGTGGTAGTTGGCAAATGCAACCCATCATTATTTGTGTGTAAATGCCTTCGAGTCACCTGTCCACTTATAGCAACCCTATGAATTTCATAGAATTTTCTTAGCCTAGGAAAACTCAGGGTTTTGCCAGCTCCTTTTGATATCCTGCATAATTTCAAAGCACTGGGAGTAGAAGTTAAGTCCAGTCTTTTTATCATATAGAGGTTATACTGGAAGAAATTGATGGATCAGTGATTATGTCCACTGTAATTCATATATCTATAATGCCTTGAAATCAGTAAAAAATTTCATTGCTACAGCATTAAGAGAAATTAAAGAATCTATTCTACTGTGACAGTACTGCATAAGATAGAAGCCAGTACAACAGTTAGTTGAAGTTCCCTAAAATTTTGATGTTTTATTTTAGTGTGGGAACTTTTATGCCACGTTTCAGCCTTATGACAGGTGTACCTTAGCTTTCTATTGGTCTTGAAAAGAAGACTATAATAAGTTTTGGAACGAAAAAACAAATACAGTTGGATTCATACTGTTTTTAAAATCGAGCCCAGCAATTTAGCTTAAAACTCAGGTGTAAAATAGCTAAAGGATTGAAAACACTAAAACAAATAATACTAAACTGGATTTTGTTATGTATCAGTACATTCTTGTTCAAATTACATAGGCCTTGAGCAGGCTTATCCCATGGATACAGTAAGCTATAATATTATCAAAATGCTGCCCCTCCAATTGTGTTTGGGGAATAATATAACTTTAGATGAAATAACTGTGGAAGCTTTTTCCCCCTGAAAGGCTGCTTTTAATATATATTCCAATGGAGAAAAATGCTATCAAAATATCTACCAACCCATCTCTATATAATTTTTATCATATATTACAGTAAAATTTGATTCTGCAAATCAGATGCCTAGTTTTGATTACACCAGTTCTGGGTTTCATTACTGGTCAGATCATTCATGGAAAAAACAAAAATACTGAATGCCACTGAAAGTGGGAATTGGAGATGTTCTTGAGCATATTTCTGCAATGCAAAATTGTTTTTTAAGGGATGGAGAGCACTGGTGGCAATACTATAGATGAGGCCCAAGGATTTGCTCGGTTTTGTTTTTGCATTCAAGTTCCTTCAGTGCATAGTTGTGATTCACAGATTTTGGATGGTCTTAGTAGCCAGTCTTTAGTTATCATATCCCATAACAGGAGAGAAGGAAGGCATTTCTGGGATCACACTGTAATGTTTGGGCTGTTGTAACATGCAGAATATTTTGAGAGTGGTACAAAAGAGCACTCCCACTTCTCAGTATGTATATGTGCTGTTTTGTACTAAAGCGAAGTCTCTCTCTCTCCAAAAAACAAAAACAATGTATTTTCTCCATATGAACAAAACCTTATTTAGAGGTTTGTTTGTAAGGGATAGCAGAATAGTGCTACTGTGATCTGTCCAGTTGTGGTCCCAGGTAAGTGCTAGATTTTAATTTTAGCTCATCCATGAAATTCCTATTAGGTTTTGGAACTCAGTATTGTATTGGCTAACTTCTTGAAGGTGGTTGTGATTTTATTCCTAGACAAATGCTGTTATGCTTAATGTGTCAAGCAATGGCTAGCTGTCTGCAATCATTGCAGAGAAAGCCATGTCTTAACAGTTAAGAGGTGATGAAGATGGGTCAGTGGGTAAAAATATAACAGTGGGTAAAATTCCAGCAGCACAAGAGAAACAGCTGCACAAGCCTTGTGTCTGACTAATCTATACTAAGCGTTAAAGTTAGCTGTTGAACACTTTTTAATTTCCAGTGTCTCAGCACTTGTTTACCTTTGCATTTCTGTCTGCTGACATAGCATAAAAGTTGCTGTCTAAATAGGCAATCAAGTGAAGAGGAATGAATGTATAAAAGACAGAGCCCCATTGGTGTTAGAATGACTCTGAAAGCCTGTGCTGTGATGGTTATGTGGACTCTTTTTTTCTTTTCTGGCTATATCATTAGCTATACCCCTTCTGTATTTCTGATGTAATGTTGTACTGTTAACTTAATGTTTAGCTAATTATTGGCCTCTGCTTTCTATTTTTTTTTAAATCAATCTAAAGTATGTATACAAGAGTATTCAAATCTTGGATAGGTCATTTTTATTGTGTGATAAACATACATTTGCAGTGTTTATTAACAATAGTTTCAGGCCACCCTCAGAGTTTTGAGGTTGGCTCACAAGAAAATAGTATGGAATTATTGTGAGAGTGATGAGCTTTCATTTTTGTCAAAATGACTTAGCATATTGATGCTAAGGCTTGTAAGTTATAATTACATGTGTTGAGCTAGTTTGTCATGGGAAACCACAGTGTTTTTGAGTGATTAGTAGTGTCATTTTGTCTAGTTCTATAAAAGTGCTATTACCTAGGTACAGAATTCTAGAACTTATATTTTCTCTTGGTGAATTGATGTTAACTTTTTCTTCATTCTTCATGGCTTTTCCTTTGTGTTTATGATTTCTGTATGCTAGCACTGAATATTCCTTATTCGATAGGCAACTGAACTTCATGGATTTACCATTTTGTTGAGCTGAGCAGTGGTAGAAAGTGATAGGTGAGAATTATTGTAATTGCAAACTGAAAATTCAATATAGGTTTTTTTAAGAATACATAGTTTGGTCAGTACATTTTCCCCTGAAAGATATTTTATCATGCCTTGCAGAAAAGCTACACTGATAGAGCTGTATTCCAAACTACACTGATTTATTCCACACAAAAAAATTAAGTCTCTGGAGAAAGTCACCTCTAAAAACTGAATGGCTATCTCTGTGGTGTGTTTGCTTTTTTTACAACACCAAGTCTCTCTCTTTCTCTCTCTCTTTTCTCTCTTTTCTGATAAATCAGTCTTTCAAAACACAACTAACATTTAATGTGCAGTGTTATGCATTAGAAACTTCAGTTTTAGCACCTGAATGTTTTTCAGTATTTTAGTCATCTCATCTAACATGATACAATATGTGGTTTGGCAGCCTGTGGTCTCCACTTATTTTGGAGCATAATACTAATTCTAGTCACCCCAGCCAGTATTTGAGAATGATGGGAGCTGTAGTCCAAATTGGCTGGATGATGCCAGGTAGCCTCCCACATGTTGACTTCAGGTAATCATACCTTAATCTAAAATATCATTTAGAAATTGTGTCTTTGGAGTTGATTTGGAATATCTCTATATTAATTCACTTCGAAGCAGCACTGTTCAAGTAAATCAGTTCCAGTGTAGCAATACAACACTGTGCTTTTCAAATGTCAGTACGCCCTCAACTAATAATGATAATGTTGATTGTTTGCATTTAGTTTATGGTACAACTCTTTGAAGGTGTACAAAGTACACTGATAACATATACTTCATTGCAGTTGAGAAAATAGATACAAAGGTATTTGAACTGGAAGCTTTGTGTCTGTGGTATGCAGGTAGCAAAAGTACAGAAATTGCTGTTTGAGTAACACTGCAGATCTATTCCTCTCTCACCCCATAATGACCTGAGGTTCTGTTTTCTGCCAGTATCTGCTCGAGTTGCTTGTTTTTGTGCCATTTCCATTTATGTAGCCGACTTTTTCATTTGGTATTGAGCTTTCTGTAATTTTACCTGCACACCTATTAAACTCAGGACATGCTGTTATCTAACACCGTCCAGTCTCTTGTGGATAAGTTTTGATGCTGAAAAGGAAGTAACAAAGATATATGAATTTGCTAGATGGAGTAAAATATGACATATGAATCCAAAGTTTGGTCATGTCATTCAGCATCTTCTTTTTACAGATTCATTATCTTTTGTATCAGAGGCAACATTTTAGATAGGTTTTTTTGGCAAGATATACATTTTGTTTATTCACTTTCCTTTCCCCATTCGGTTTCATTTTTATTCATTGCATGGGTGGCAAAGGCAGTGCCAGCCTTTTTAATGAATCAGGTAGATGATCATTTTACAATGATTTGTGCTTTTTAAACACTAGCCTGAATTCTAAAGTAGAATGACTTACAGTGCCATCCTAAATATATTTGTCATATGGAAATACAACTGTGTTCAACAAAGTTTACTGTCAGTAGCTGTGGTTCTTGTATACAGAAAATTTCCTGTCCCTTTGGCACACTTAGTCCCACTTGGTATAGCAGAGTCTCCTGTCCTTCTGTGGGAGTCTCCCCCATTAAAATATTTGTTAGAAGAGTGGGTTTTCCGTTTGTCGAGAAGTCTTGGTGGTTATAAGCTAGTACTTATTAAGATAGCACAGCCAAACTTATAACACTGCAAAAATGACAATGATCACTTATAAGTACTGAAAGGTACTGTTGATGTATTGTCTATAGGTATGCTTACATTAGTGTCTGAGGGCACTGTGGGAAGCTGTCCTGCTGAAATTGAGAAGATCTGGACCATGTCTGGATGAGAAGCTATCTAGCAACTCATGAGTGCTATCTTGACTTCTTTATTGGAAGAAATGCAGGTTATAGAGCTACCAAATATCCATTAAGAACACACTTTGTATTGGACAAAGGAGAAGGAATAATCCATAAACAAAAATAGGAGATAAGTAAATTTTCAGAATGACTAGTCACTGCCAGCCCATCTTGAATCATATCCAAAACATAGTTGCTGTTTGTGTAAGAAAACAATAGAATGTTCAAGAGATACTGACCTGTTTCCCAGTGTGGCTTTTAACAGGACAGTTTAATCCATGGGAAAGATTTGATGATCATGTAATAAAATTTTAATTCCCATCTGTTTGTTGGGTTCATGAGCTGCATGCTAATATTTCAGAAGTATGTGTGCTTCTCCTGGATATCAGCCTTGGTTTTATGTGAATGACTCCTTGGACAGAAATAAGGTTATGTGAAGGGAACAGTGAAATAAGAAAAGAGGCACAGGAAATGTTTGAAGGTTGGTTTACTAAATCAGAGATTAAGAGGATAAACAAAGAGTCCTGTTCAAGGCGGTATTCCTTTCCCCTGTGGTGTAGTTAAGGAATTTCAATCTTGATATGATCTTGAAGCAGTTTTGAAACTTCATCCTAGGATATTTTTAATGGAAGGAAGAAAGAGAAATGGTTCCTCCTTCAGTTTATTGCAAAGTAGGTAAGATAACAGTATGTATGTGTGGGATGACATATTCTGTGCTTAATACACAGGTAGTTGGCTAATTTGAATTTTGTGATATTATCCTAAAGTATGTAAGAAGTTGAGACCCTTGAAAATTCTGTAAGGAAAGGGAGGAGGAATTGGATGAAGGAAAATCACTCAAGGCATGCATGCCCCATAAACCCTTCAATGGGTGAAGTAGAAGTTGTGCTTGCTAAGGAAGAACAATTGGCACTTGGAAAGGCCAGTCAGTACTGGGCTTCTAGCTGGAAACAACAGAGGGATGAGGAATGTGTGGTCCTCCAGATGTTCTTGGACTGTGACTCCCATTAGTCTTCATCACTGGCTATGCTGGCTAAGGCTGAGTGGTTCTACTGTTGAAAAAATATATGAAGGCCCACAGTCACCCCAATGTTAATGGTTCTAAAATACTAGAAGATTGCTGTCTTGATTTAGGACAATTAAGTTCTAGAACAAGGGTTCGTACCTTTGGCTGTCCAGATGTTCTTTGCATACAGATCTCATCTACCCGTAGCCAAATCAGCCAGTAGGAGATTATGGGAATTGAAGTCCAAAATCATGTGGAAGACCATGGTTGTCCATTCTTGTTCTAGAAGGTGATGGACAGCATTTTTATCTATTATCATGGTGTTTCCATTTCTGTGTTTTCTTTTCCTCTGATTTGTTTAGTTGCTCTATAAAAGAGTTTAGAAGGTTAACAAAGCTTCTGACAGTGAAGTTCCTTTTTATGAAGTCTTTTTGCACCTGCCAGGCCCTCCCCTCTTTTACTCTCCATCCTCGTAGAAGCATTGGGTTTGTGAGGATGCTAAAGGAAGGCCAGAGAAATAGAGACTTTCAGAGTCAGGTGGCAGCAGTGTGTCTGCAGTAAACAATGGAGTAAAGCTTGAGCTGGGAAAGAGTAGAATTTTATTTTGGATGATCTTTTTGTAGATGTGTGTGTCTATTTACAACAGGCAAGGTAAAGAGCAGTGCCTCTGGAATCCCTTACTGAGCATCTCTGAACAGCAAAACAGAGAGGGAAGAAAAGAGTAAACAAACATGCCTCACCAGCTAAGCCCCCAAAATGTTTTTTTTTTTTAAATCATTGATTTGTTAAGTGTAGCTAGCAAAATGGAAATCATTAAAACAAGAAGGCTGGCAAAAGGAAACAAAATCATCCCTGTATGCATTTTTGGAAGAATGCTTTAAGTGTTCTCTAGAAGGGTCAAAATGTTTCTGTTGACTTCTGCAAGTTTTACCTGGTGTTTTATATTTCATATGTGCATATTAGTTTTGAGTAAAAAGTTTGATGAAATATATTGAACTGCTCTTCATTTTTGTGGTATAGGAACTTAAACCTATCCTTTCCATGTTATTTCTGCCTCTGGTACCAAATGTTCTGTTAAAGTAGTAATACCGGGGAGCACATCCACTTCGTTAACCTCGATATATCTTTTATTTTCTGTTCCTTGGGTCCATTCGTTACTTACCAGTCTTTGAAAACTGTGAAGTGCTTTTTCTTTGGGGCAGTTAAGTACATGGGATGGATGCCACAGAAGGCATGCCGATGTCAGGACATCCATCATGTATGTCTGCATGTTTGGGCTTGTGTTGAAGTGTTTTGAGTCTCTTTTGTCAAATGTTTTACGCTGATTGTCTTTAATTATTTCAGTTAACTTTGGACATGTACTTTTTTGTTCATTAGATGTCTATGGCTTTGACACGAATAACATTTTGTGATTATGTTGAGTCATTTTTATACAGGTTTGTGCATTTAACATTTATTTATACATGTATCACTTGTTGCCTCCTATCATTTGTCTGGTATTTGCCTAGAGTTCCATTTGCATGTATAGGCTCTGTGGGCACTGGTTGCACAACTAGTAATATTCATTCAATCACAGCTGCTCAGAAAATGGCCTTCTGATTCTGTATATCATGGCAGAGTGTCATTCCTCCCATGTGGAGAGGCCAGGTCATACAGATGACACTTCTTATATAAAACCCACCAAGTTGTGTGCCAGTAATATCCCTGCGCACTTCCAGATCTGATTGTGCTGTATCCTTATTTGTTTTGATATTTATCTGCATCATAACTGAAGTCTCCCCCTGCCCCCAGGTGGTTCACAAGTACAACAGTGAATCCAGTATAAATCACTAAATTGTAATAACAGTTAAAACATGGATTTTAAGCAGTTAAATGCTTCAGATAAACTCTCATGCAGTCTACTGCATTTATTTATTGTAGTATGAATAACTCAGGCCAAGTAGTCTCCATAACAAATAATGTCATAGCTACATGTAAGCTGAAATTTGTAAAAGGTGCTTCAAGCTTCAGTTCAGCTGCTGATGACAAGTATGGAAGAATAAACATTTCCATACTGTGACCCTGATCCTTAAATAGGGAATTTTACCCCATCTAGAACAGGTGGAACAGTTTTCATGCAGGTAGATGGTTCACTGACCAGAAATACTGCCTTGTCTGGATGACTCAGCCAATCCAGTGTTGGTCAGCCTAGATTCTGTGTCCTTTCCATTAGGAGTAGACATCATTTTTAGAGATTTCCCAATTGTTGCTGTGGTTAGAAGCCAGCTGTTATTTTCTGAAAACCAAAGTCCAGTCTTAACTCTCCAGGGTAAAAATTGTACTTGGTGAGTGTGTTTACGGATAATGGGCACTTGTTTCACCAGATCTCAGCTATTGTTCTCAGAAGTGAAAAAAGACATGTATTTCTACTCATGAATAGCAACGTGCTTTATAGTCCCTTTAAACTGAATTGAGTATGTTAATATTTGGAAAAAGACAGGACTCTCTCTAACCCAAACATGCTACCCTGTCTCTTCTCTAGGATAGCAGTGTACACACGGAGAAGTTGGGCATTCACTTCCAGATTTTCCTGTAACCCTTATATTGTGTCATTCCTTGGATCACATATTGTGAATGCAGCACAATGGGACTGAAATTGTATTATGCTTCTACTTCATTTATTTCAGAGGGGGTTTAATAGTAAGCTTAATGATTCCTTCAAGACAGCATGCTGCTCTGGTCAAGTAGCTTTATTAAAGTTAACAAAATTTAATGTAGGAAAGGAGGTCAGTGTATGTAGTTGGAATATTATATGGATTGTTGAGTGACTTTTTACACAGGTTTGTGCAGACTACAGACCATGTAAAGTAAGATAAAGGGGAAGAAAACTGTACTGCTGTTCATTATTGGAAGTGATTTTTTTCCATTGGAAGAATGATCATTGCTGGTGGAAAAAGATGATCTACTGCATTGATACTTAAGTAGATGTGCTCAAAGAGTCATAGCAAGATACTCTCAAGAGCTGTTGTGGAAGGAACATACTCCCCAGCTGCCAAGTTGTGTGGTATAATGTATCTCCTTTATAACTGGGAAGATGAAATTGAACTCTCAAAAGTTATCAAGTTGTGTGTGTTTTTCAGAGCGTTTATAGTTTGACTTCTTGATTTTAAAATCAGCATTTTATTTCCTGAGACTCTATCCCATTCAGTTTTCTATACCAGTTAATTGACCTCAGTATTCATTTTGTAAATTAATCAAATTGATTAGAGAAGAACATTTCTGCAGATGTTGGTGATGTTTTGATAAATTTGATTTCTCCCTGTTAGGGCAACTATCTGCTGAGTCTGGTAAAATACCATTTTGACATGGTTTGTTTTGCTGTTTTCAAGTAAATAGCAAATTGATTCAAATTCCAGTCATCCCGTTCCTCTTCCTGTCAGAACAACAAGGGGATTGTTTTCTTCCACAGTGCCTCAAATGTAGCCTTTAATCACTCTGTACATCTATGACTTAGTACTTTTCACTTTCTTCCAAAAGAGTACAGTCCTCCCTCCACATTTGTGGGTTTGATTATTGCAATTTGATATTCGCAAGGTGCCCATGCACCTCATTCTCTTCCTCCTATTCCCTTGCATTTTGCAGGTGCGGAGAAGGAAGACAAGTGTGCTGAGACAAAAAGTAAGGTGGAGAGAGACACATGTGTTTTCCTTGTGCTCTCCGGAGGTGTCCCCTCCCATTTCCTTGCCTCTGCCCTAGCACTGAGAACTCACGCTGTGGCAACAGGAGAGGCAATGGAGTGAGGGAGATGCATATGTGCTTTTATTCACCCTTCCAGAGCATTCCCCTCCCATTCCTTTGGTCCTGCCCCAGTGCTGAGAACTCAACACCAAGGCAAAAGGTAAGACAGTTGTGGGGGGAAGGGAGACGTGCATTTTTTTTTTCTTGTGCCCTCCAAGGCTCCCCGAGTCCATTCCCTTGCCTTTGGTCCTGGGTTGAGAACTCATGCCAAGGCAAAAGATAAGGCAAGAGGCGGGGAGATGTGTGTGCACACTTTCCTTGTGCCCTCCGGAGCTCTCCCATCCCTTTCCCTTGCCTCTGCCCCAACGCTGAGAACTCACGCCAAGGTGAAAGGTAAGACAATGAGGGGGCGCACATGCTCTTTCCACCTCTCTTCTGGAGCTCCCCTCCCATTCCCTTGCCTCTGGCTTGGCTCTGGAGAAGGAAGGCTCCTGTGCCAGACCTCTGGAAAGGAATGGGAGGGGGATCGTGGAGGTGGAGTTACTTGTGATTTTTCTACTTTCATGAGGATTCCGTACCCCAAACCCTCACAGATGTGAAGAGACCACTGTATTAGCTATCTCCTAAATATATATTGCTCCTCTCCTTTCTGTATTCTTTTCTGCATGCGTAGAAATAAGCAGATACTTGGAACAGAAGTCTATTCAGTTGCTTAATCTCGTAAAGAAATGCACATATATATCCCAGTAGTATCCACATAGCACTGTCTAACACACATATCTGAGAAATGCATATTACTGATTGACAGCTGGTTTGGAAAGGAGGTATTTCTTCAGCTCTTAAAAAAAATAATTTTAATTAGAATGCAGAATGGCTTACTATTCTGAGAGGCAGAAGACAATCCTTAAACTTATTATAGTCTATTCCTCCTTAATTGCACTTGTTGCATGTGGTTGTGATGTGTGAACTTATACGTGGTAGCTTTAATGTCATGTATGGACAAAGGTCTTACTAGTTTTGTCTGCTGCAGGCAGCTATGCATTGGAGGCATGTGCAAGATAATTTGAGTAGAAAAATCCATAGTTATTTTTATTGTAAAGCAGACCAATCCCCTCCATTCAACGGCTGTAACATGTTTATGGACCTGCTAATGTAAATAAAGTTGGTGTATTATTATTATTTTTTTACTCAGTTTTGTTTCTTCCGTGTGCAGGGGCGTGTGCATTCAGTGATAGCTTGATAGAGCCACCAGTGACGCATTGAACTGCTAATGATATAGAAATTACAGTAACTGTGGGTTGAGAATTAAGTTTTTTCTTGGTTCCCAACTATAAAATATCCTTGATTTTTTTTTTTTAATTTCTGAAGTAGACAGGGCTGGAGTTACAGAATACAATCCAAAAATGTATTTTACTTGTAGGCTATGGCCTATATCTAGAGAATCGCAGCACCAGTTTGTTGAGCCAAAAAGTGTGTTGCACTTGTTTTTCTTGAACAGCAACATCCTCTATCAAAACAAACTGCTTCTGAAACTGTGGTGAGTTTAAGAAACAGTTGATGATATAATCATGTGATAGGCTATAGTTAAAGAAGGTCTTAAAAATATCCAGGCTAATGTAAGCCTCTTTCATGAGTCTGTGAGCTGTTGGATTCTTGGCCAATATTAAGGAGTAACTGTAATAGGTTTCCCCACCCCCAATCTCCCTTTGTAGTGTTGGTTTGTTTTCTTTGGAATCCACGTCTGATGTTAAAGGAATCTGCAAAAAGCAGATATGCCTTTTGTGCTCCTGGTGTAACATCTAAAAGAGCAGCATGTACATTTCCCCATGGCTGGAACTGTAAGTTCCAAAATGCTTGGGATGTGCATTGCTTTCCATAGGTGTGCACATTTCCATGCCGCAAGAAGGAACACGTAGTGCAGGCCTGAATAATCCTCCTCCAGTTTTCACAATATATTGTAGTATTTTTGTTAGTCTTTAAAGTGCTTCATGACTCTTTATTTTCAAAGACACCAAATACCTCTCTTTTACATCATGTTGAAATGTGAGAGCAAGTATTAAAAGCAGTGGAGGTGAAAGCTCTGTCAGTTGATATTTGTATATAAAAATGCTGGGTGAAGAATAATTTTGGAGACTTCCATAAATGTAACTGTTCTACCTGTAATTTTTGTTATCTCGCTGGTACCAGTTTACTTTACAGTTGACCTAGTTTGCGGATTATCATTTGAGGACACTCAGTGGGTAAAGCATCTGGCTGATGGATATATTGGGGATTGAAATTGGAAATCCATTGAGTTCAGATAATTATGGCAAGTTTCTTCAATGTCCATGCCCAAATTATTTCACTGATGATTTTGTTTATTTGTAAACTGGGCAGTAGCAGTTTGCTTCCTGACCCGGACTGTAGGCTATTTTCATTTGTGTCAGGTGGGGACAGCCATTCTTTGTAATGACACTATGACCTCTGCTCTGTCAGCTTCAACCGTCCTTTTGTTTGCTGCAGGAGTAACAACCCATCAGCATTTTTGAAGAGCAGGCTTTTCTGTTCCTTTATATCCAGTCGAGAATTCTAGAAGTCCAGTCATTAAGTAGTCTAAGGGAATGTGTTCTTTTATTAATTAGGACATACACACTTGACAGCGGGGCAGCTAAAGCATTTTTTTTTTTTTTGGTTATCCTTGATGTACTGAAATAAGCAGACTGTAAACATTGCCTTGAAAGGTTTGCTGGGATACAGAATACTTCACATGTTTGAAATGCTTGTGATGTACATTTCGAGCAACTGATGTGCAGGTGGCTTTTGTTACTCATATTAGAGTTTGTTTTCCAAAGGGCTAATAAAAGTTGGATGCTTTTTTGAAAGCCATGGTGTATTAATCATAAAACTGTTGGAATGGGATATAGTGTAGAAATGACTGATTCTAATATCTGTGGAGCACTCTTACTCACTGAGATCCTGCATGAGTACAAGCTTCCAGATTTCCTTTAGTGTTGGGGCCAAGAGAAAGGCAAATATTTCTTTTACATGGCCAGAGATTGTTTTCTGGAATGAAGACAATTTTATTCTCAGTATAATTACTATGTGAACATAATGAATCATACATTTAGTATGTTTGGTCAGACATAATTCCCAGTTTATAACAGGCATAAGCTGCATAATACATCCATTCTTTTTTTCCAAATAATGCAGAATTTATCTCTTGCACCAAATTCTGGGTAGAATTTGCAAAATTCAGTGCTGAAAAAACAGATGCTCTTACCATGACTGTGTGTGTTCTTTGTGTTTTGAAATTGGAAAGCTTTGTTCCACTCAGAAAAATTGAGTAAAATTGAGATACTTGTTATTTGCTCAGCACTTCTGAACTTTGTTTTACTGTTCCTAACATCATACTTTTTTAAAAAATTGTGTAGGTGAAGGAGGAATTCTAGAAGAAAAGGCACAAGCATCTTGCAACCATGCCATTTCCATTTGGCAAATCACACAAGTCTCCTGCAGACATAGTGAAGAATCTGAAGGAGAGTATGGCAGTACTAGAAAAGCAAGATATTTCTGACAAGAAGGTAGAAAAGGTATGTTTTGTATTTCCTTATTTGGGGATCTCTCCTAATAAAATGTTGATATTGGGGATGGGGGGATAGAATGTGCAGTGTTGCTTAGCATTGCTTAATTGTTTTATGTATGTTGCTGAAGTCATGTCTGTTTACTGCTTTTGAAAGTAACATTTCTGTCTGTCCACAGCATATCTGCTTCTTGACCTTGGCAGCTAAGTGATTAGAATCTTCATGCTAATGTTCTTTCCAGCCCATACTTACTTGCTCTCAGCATTATCTTAACATTTTCCACAGTGCTGTTTTCTGTGTGGGACAGTCCCTTTTCTCCCATTTTATTGAATGACCTTTACAAGCACCTTATCAAAATCTTCTGTAAAACCTTTCCTTAGTATTATGTGGTGTGCATGTTTAATACCTGATTCTCTTCTGTCTTAGAACGTTTTCTCATTAGTCAATGAACTGAATTTGTTCACTGTTGTAAGATGTGAGTTCAAACGTCTTCTCAACTTGGAAAGTCATTATTTTCCCTAGCTATCAGCCTGGAATAATATATCCTTCTGCTAAATGTTCTAGTGGTCTGAAATGGTTCTCTTGAGCTAAATGTAGTACTCTTTAATCTGCTGTAATCTTAAATTCATCAAAACAGTGTATAAAAGAGTTCAGGGAATGACTTTGGAACATAGTCCTTGCAAGCTGGTTTGCAAATCTACATGCTCAGCTGCTGATTAATTCCCATATCCTGATGTAAAGGAGAAATTTTTAGTGTTAGTATAGCCTGGGATCCTAAGATTTCCCACTAAATTTTCGGCTAGTGTGAAATTTGCGGTAGTGTCATCACCACTGCAGTGTCCCTGTGTTTCCCTTAAAAAGACTATACGAATTGTTTTGAAATAAGTATACATGCTTGAAATATTCCCATGTTAGATGAATGAACTAGAAGACACATTTACAGTTAGCTTCAAACACAGCAGTTTGGGGACAAAGTGGTGATGCCACCTGGGAATGGGGTGGGGTGTAAACAGTAAAAGGTCTATAAAAAAAGTTGAGATCAGTGTTTCTTGAAGTGTGGTTTCATAAATTCACTGGAGTCAGTCAAAAAGGAAGAGTCAAATAACAGAACTCCTGGACGGCCTTGGGCTCAGTTACTTTGCGCTTGGGGGGATGAAGTTGGAACTGTTCAATAGGATGAATGTTTCCTATTCAAGGGAATGAAAGAGGAGGTATGCAGCAATTGCAATATGGGGGCAGTTTGAAAGCGCGTACCATAGGAAGTTTGGGAGCCAGGGACATCTGTCCAGTAAAGGAGATTTCCAGTAAAGGAGGTTTTTTTTTTTTAAAGGGTTCTCCCAACAAATAAAATTTGATTGGGCATTTCATAAATAGTGTGCAATAAACTTGAAAAAAACCCCACACATTTGAAAAGGCTTGAAAAATAGAATGCCATTTAACAAAAACAAAGAAAAAGAAAAAAAAGATTGCTGCCTTCACAATTGCTTTCTCAAGTCATTTTGTTATGATTTTTCCTTCAAAGTATAAGCCAGGCTACCTCCAGGCTCACTCTTAAGGAACAAAAGTCTATTGCTTAATTTTCATCTGTTTTTAGTAATGATGATATATCCTGAAAAAGTTTGACTTGTGTTCAAAACGATTTCTTGCTGGTGTGTTAAGCTGAAATGCTGCTTGAGGAATCTTAGTTTATGGACCAAGAGAGCATGATTTGAAAAAAATAGTAAAGCAGGGTTCTCTAATTGTTTCATTGCTTTTCTTTTTTACTTGCTTTGTAAATACATTTTCAGAATTCTTTGGGGAGGTATTTTTAATTTTTACTTTGTGTCTACACATGTTACATCTGAAAGTATAGTATTACTATCTCCTTATAATTCTTTGACTGAGGAACATTTTAAAATTAGTGGTAACACATTGAACACAGTATAAAAAATCCTTTTTGAATACAAGAAATGAAAAGTGCCATCGTAAACCAGCATTCCAGCAAATTTTAGTCCTCTCACTTTAATATGGGCTGAATCGTTAGCTTTATTTAAATTTGTTTGCTTGGGAAGGGTTTAAAATTGTGTCCCATTTGGTTAAACAGCTGCTTTCTGAGACACTGGAGGAAAATGTTTACACTATAACTTGTGCAAAGCTAAGTTTTCAGTCATTGCAGTTTGGAAGAGTAACACATCACCTTCTTTGCATCTCATTGTGGTCTTCCACACAAATCTACAGGGAAATGTGGCTCAGGTTTCTGCAGAAATACTACACGAAATTGTATTGCTGACATGACGCTGTTGCTTATAACTCTAAAATAAACAGTGCTAGCCTATAAAAAAAATACTTATTGCACCGTAAGTTTTCATCACAAGTTGCTTGACAATAACCAAGAAGTGTTTCAGGTATACACAAACACTGCAAAGCAGACATTCATAAGATGTGTTTATGTGTATACATTAATTAAAAAGGAAAGAAAATGAGTGGCATTCCCCTGTAGAATGGGGAACTCTCTCTGGTGCTCTTGTTTCTTAGAGACACATCCAGTGAACATTTTACTACCCTGGTGGCTATTAATTGTTGATCCCAGTTGTGTGTGTGCAAGGTAAATTAAATTACCTTGAAACTGAATTCACCTGCTTCTTCAATGAGATCTAAAAATCACCCAGGGAACTAAGTATTTAAGCAAGAGATTTGTGCACTGAGTTTTTATGTTGCGCTCAGTAGGTTAACTCTGTCGGCTCACCTGGACCATTTGTTAATCCCAGTTGGAGAGACTTTTCCTTTCTGGCTGCTAAGATGTTGATCCTGCTAGCAGCCAGTCTTGGGAAACTGAAACCCAGTCTGTAAGGTAGTTGTTGTTTATTTGCCTGAGTAACAGGAGTCCAGTTTGGAAAAAAATGAGGAAGGAACCCTGAATATGCAACTAACTGTTTTTATTTAAAGTATTGCTGGGTTTTCCTTCTTTTTAATTGACAAATATTGCCTCATCTCAGTATATGCAATTCCTGCTTTTAAAAAGATGTTACCACATGTTTGTTTGTTTATTTAATTAATTTATATCCTGCCTTCTCCCAGCATGGGATTCAGGGCAGCGTTTTGAGTGGTATAAAATGGTCACTCTTCCCATGGAGGAAGAGTGACCATTTTAAGAAAATAGTCTTGTTAAACTGATGCATTATAGTGACTTGAACATTTGACTACGACCTTGGAGACCAGAGTTCAATTCCCCACTTGGCCTTGGAAACTCCCCGGGTGACCTTCAGCATGTCACACACACTCAGCTCCAGAAAGCCATATGATAGGTTTGCTCTACGGTCACCATAAGTCAGAAACAGTTTGAACAAACAACACGCAAACTGATGCTCATTAACTGAACTATGAATTATACATCACAGCTGTGTAATGTATTCCTATAAGTGGCTCAAGCTGTTTCACCAGCTGAAATAGAAGATATTATACAGTGGATGACTTCCACTGCAGAATGGTGAAGTCCAACAGGTCTGGGTTCTAACATTGTGAGTAAAACTGCCTATTGATACACAAATTATGCAACTGAACTACTGTACAGAATTATGCTGATCCCTGGGCTGCTGGCAAGAGACTGAGCAGCTCTTCTGTAAGCCAGCTGAACATTTTCCATTAAAGAGGATAAATGCTCTCACATACTGCAGCGCTTGCAAAGTTCCTCTAGAGAGTTTTTGAGCCCTTCGCAGTCTTGGTGTCTTAAGTCCTTCAGTCTCCTCTGCTCAAGAAAGATCCAACAGATTCTTTGGTAAACCGAGTTCCTTCACTGTTTATGTATATAATGCACAAACAGGCTGTTTTATTTTACATATTACACCCTCATTTCATTTAATACAGACATAGCACCCCAGCTTCATGTCTAAGGTTTGTAATAGTTAAGAAAACTGTGTTGCAATTAAATGTGTGCTCACATATAAAGATTATTACAGCTGTGGCTACAAATAAATAGTAATGTTGAAAGTGCTATGCAGGGGGTAATTCCTGTTTGAAAATGGAAAGGCAGGAGGTTCATGGAAGTTTAGACCATTTGGAGGCCCTATTTCAAGATGCTTCTGAGGCATTCTGGGGATGTGTCACTGATTGAACTGTTCTTTTAAGTGGCCTCTTTTTCCCACTTTATCCAGTTCTGGCTGTGATCTTCTACAGCTGCTTTTCATGTTATACAGAATTACATGTTGAATATCAGACCATTAATTCTATGTTCTCTTAAACATTTTTTTGGCAACAAATCAGTTAAGGGAGTGCTAAATCTTTTAAAAAGAAGTCAAAACTTCCTCTTACTCTTTTGTAGTGTATTCTGTTATGATAATCAAAACCTCGATAGGCCAGGTCATTAGTTGCTGAGCAGAAAGAACAACAATGCTCAGAAAGAATTTCTCTGGACCTAATTCTAAGGAAATTGTTTCATAGTTGTGGAAAGACAATCATCTTCTCTGCCTATAAATAGTGAAGGTTTTATGTGTGTGTGTGTGCCGGGGGGAAGTACCTGAAGTTAGTACAGTGTTGCAAGCCACTTTGAGTCCCATTTGGGAGAAAAGTGGTATATAAATCAAACAGAAAAATCAGGATTTCATACCAGATCTAGATCCCATTATTTGTGATTGTTACCCATAATGGTGTTTCCATACATGGAAAGGTGGGTGGGTGGATTGTTTTGGGGGGTGTACCTATCACCTTAAAAAAGCATCTTTCAGAATACTAGGGAGTGGGAGTAGCAGAGAAGAACTGGTGAGGGAGGGGAATGAAGAGGAATTTGCTCATTATTCTCTGACACATATTACAGATAAGGTGTGAAATTAGCAGCTTGCTGGGTAGAGAAGGCTATTGCCATCTCACTTACAGGATTGGGAGAAAAGCTATAGCTCTCAGGTACTAATCTTATATTTTTAGATATCTGCATAGAGTAGCAAAAATTAACCCCTTATGTTGAGGTTCCGTCATCAGTTCAGTAAATGGTGACAGTTGTTTTTTCATACTGTGAGTTGGCATTTAAATTCAGATGTCACAGAAGTTAACAGGACTTAATAGTAGAATTTTTAAAAATCAACAGTGTTAGGGTAGATTTTGACTTGCTTTTTAAATGTATGTTGATCTATTCCCATCTTCTTGGTTTACCTCAGCATTTATTTTTATGCTTCCAGTGTGCTGGTTTGTGGTATACTTAATTGCTCTTGGTGCTGTAAATATTTACTTAGTCATAAACCAGGCTCTCTCAGTATTCTGTCTCCTCTTTCTCTCTGACCTTGTACCAGTCTGCAGTGTTCTGTGACTTTCAACTAAAGTCTGACATTTGTTGTTGTTTTGTTGGAATGTACACAACTGACAATTAGTGTTTTTGCATCCATAATCCATTATTAAGGTTCCTACCCATCAACTCAGCAGTGTGAAACAGGGCTGTGAATGTACTTGAAGAACAGTTGGCTCTGCTAGGGACTCTACTTGCATAATTCTTGACAAAGTGCATCTGTTTGCGCAAATATTTTAATGCTTGCCTAGTACCTTGACGGCATTCTGGCTCTTGCCTCTCTTCTGGGATTGCTCAGTATGATATGACCCATTGCTGTTAAGAATGTGGTATAAAGTGCATACTGATCAACATAATGATTGTTAGCTTTGTTTTATTTCATTCAGGCTACTGAAGAAGTTTCAAAAAATCTAGTTGCCATGAAAGAAATCTTATATGGCACAAATGAAAAGGAGCCTCAAACAGAAGCTGTGGCCCAGCTTGCTCAGGAGCTGTACAACAGTGGGCTTCTTAGCACCCTAGTTGCTGATCTGCAACTGATTGATTTTGAGGTAAGCAAATATTATCATAAACCAACTGCACTTCAGGCTCATGTCACTTTAGAAGACCATCACCCAAAGAGATTTCCAGGTTATCTTTCCTAATCTTTATTTATGGGAGAATATGGATGCATGTATAACATTTCTGAATTTTGGAATTGTAAACACCTTTTCTATAGTTTTCTGAAATGTAAGATCATTGCTTATCTGTAACAGAAAAGAAACTGAATTATTTTACCCTCTGTATGCGGTTAACACCTTGTACTGGAAAGGTTTGTTTTACAGAATCCTCAGAGGCTTATAGGAAACAAAACTTACTAAGATGTTGATGCATGTGATGGAGTTTTGTATGTCTGGATGAAGTTTTCCTTGTCAAATCATTCAGTAGGTCTTGCCACATGAATCCTATCTACCAAATAGATTCCCCAGCACCCAGCAGTTGCCATTGATCAGATCTTTGTGATCATTTTAAATGATAAAAGGTGGCAGTGGGAGATTTTAGGGCTTATTGCATGCCAGCATATCCTTATGAAAATGATTACATCTAGGCTGACAGTTCTAAAGTTCATCTGCTTTCCTTAGTAGCCTCCATTGAGGGAGCATGTGCATGCTTTTTATGTGAGCAGAATCATGTTTTCAATGAAATTGAAAGGAAAGACTTGTAGGTTAAGTACCTGCAGTATACATTGGAATTCTTGTGCCTACAGGGGACTGTGACAGTATGACAGGCATGTTTATTGTGCTTCTTGGTGTTCATCAGATTTTTTTTTAGTGAGATGGTAGCAACTCATAGCTTAGATTTGCTATCATAATGTGCTGTATTTTTTGTCATTATATTGCTTGAAGCAGTGCTTTTGAAAGATTTCATAAATGTTCCAGTGTACTGAGAAATAGTATCACGCCAACTCCCTGTGAGCCATACTGCAGATTGTCCTTTAAATGGACCCTGGTAAAATGGATTTACTTTGGAATGCCAGATCTCCTTTCTTTTCTTTTTTTTCATACTTGATATTGTTATGAATGACATTTTTCCCTTGGAGGTGCATTCCAGAATAGATTAATCAGGAAGTGAACAATACTGCATTTTAATTATTGATGTCTTATGCAGGGGTTGAGTTGGTATGCCAAACCTTCATCTCCGACTCCTCTATTTTTCTACTATCCAACTCAAATTCAGATTCTGACTCTCTCTTCACATATAGCAAACGTAGATTAATTAGTAATAACAAATTTACTGTAATAAAGTGCTAACACAAGACATCAGCACCGCATGAATCATCAGGCTGTTTAGATTGATAGAATATAATATATATTTATTTGATTCAAATTTCTGTGAAAATTTGATAGAATATAATATATATTTATTTGATTCAGATTTCTGTGAAAATAAATATGCAGCAAACTAAGCATTTAATGCATTTTAAAAGGTAAGATATAAGTATAAAATGGTATATTTGCCATGAATTGTTATAAGGCTTTTTTTTTTAAGTCAACAGTTGATACGCTTTTTCTGACGCCACACAAAATTGCTTCTGATACCTAGCTACATAATTACATGTTGACAGCTCTGGTCTTATAGAAGTAGGCTCCAATAATAAGGAAAACAGCAAAATGGGGGGAAATTGAATAAAGTTCTGAAAAACATAGTCTGCGAAAAAGTAAAGCACATGTATTGTATAAACAGTTTTTCAAGATGTCTGCCTTGAGGAAGTATTTCTTTGTTCTTCATTTTCGTTCTGACAAACATGCAGGGATTTTCTTAGGCACAGCATGCCTTAAAGAAGATTCTCTCCCTTGAACTACCAACCAGACCCCCCTATATTTTCTGCATTTGAGTCAGGATGTAAAGAACCTGAAAACATCTAGTGGATTTATTTTCTTCCTGTAGCAAATCCCTTTTCCTTTTCCATTACCGCAAATGGGTTATGTCTGAAATTATCCCCTAAAACAGAAACAGAAAGCCATGCATAATGAAGAGTGGCTGTTCTTTGAACGTGTGCATAGAGCCCTACTTGGGTCATTCTTTGCTGCCTGGCCTTTGTCTTGCAAAAATTTTAGAACTCTGGCTTTTATTTGAATTGTATGATGCTAATTTGTGTGCAGCCTACTGTTGGAACAAAAGTTTAGTTTCCTTTTGGGATGTTAGATGGTTTAAGTTCCAAGTATATTTTCATTCTTCTTCCATAAACATCCAGTGTCTTTGAGGCAGACACAGATTGTAGGCTGTAGTATGTGGATGAGAAAAAGGCCTTTCATCTCTGTTGAAAATAAATTCTTGTTATGCACTATTTCAATTACTGTTGTGATCTTTCATGAATTCCTCTGAAAATTATTTTTTAACATCTTCTACTGCTTAAATTAGTTCTTGTAGCTTTTACTTTTCACTTCTGCTTGTGCAGTATGTTTATCACCATGACCATGGTTACATCATTCGGAAGTAGTAAATAGTTCAACAAATAATGAATTGTTTTTTACTGTGAACCATCACAAAGTTCATTATGTAACTAACAAGGAAATGCTGTTTCTAGTAACAAGTCCAGGACAAATAATAGGGCTCTGGACAACATTGGCCAAGTTTCTGAATGACGCAAGATTGTTGTGATATGTGGGGTTTGGGTGAGGAATTTTCAGAAACACTGCTGTACTCATTGCTAGAACAAAGAATTTTGATGCTGCTTTGGGCCAGCTTACAATGGAATCAGAATTTTAAAAACAGTCTGGCTTGCAAATACTTAGCACGTTGACCTTAGTCAAATATCTAGCTCCTTGGCTAGGAGACACTTTAACTGCTGTCCTGTGGGCAGTTATGATATGGATTGAGTATTGTATAATTATGAAAGTGCTAATGGCATGGATCTTTTTCATGGAAGAAACTCCTCGTCTCCTACAGAGTGCCAGTTCCATAGTTTACACCTATCGTGGAAGGCTAGGGGCTGCATTAGCCTCCCAGGATACCTTATAGGGTTAAAGATGCCCACTGCACTTCACCACAAAAGGATTTTTTAAAAAAATTATGTGCTCAACCTCTTCTAGTGGGTGTGAGAGACATTTTTGGCATGTTTTTAAGGCCCAGGAGAGAGGCCTTTTTAATCAACAGGAAGTCACTTCCTGTTCATTTTCTGTTTTATCAGAAGGCCTCTCTTGGGCCTAAATTGATCCGGGGGAGCAAAAAACCCAGCAAAAATGCCACAATGCCCCCTAAAGGTGATTAGGAGACAAAAGGAAATTTGATCCCTGAGGGCCACATGCAGCTGACAGAGCATTTTGCCCACCCTGGATTACATTCATATGATTAGTCTTTTCCCCTGTGATTGGGGTAAGTTAGTGTTCCATAACTAAACTGTAGTGGTTCATAGATAGAAGCGTATACATGTGGGGTGATGTTTTCATAGATCAACAGACTAGCAAAGAAACCTTCAACTGTTAAGAACATAGTATCCCTAGATCATAATTTTCACATGCCCACATGCATGTGCATACACAAGCACACAGATTGATCTGTCTGTCTGTCTCATCAGTTGCCTGGTATGTGCCCCTTGTAGTAATATCATTACATGTTAAACAAATGTACTTTGCTACTGAGCGAGCTTATAAGGAAGAAGCCTGTATAGAAAAGTACTGCTCAGTAACACAGAATAAATATCCATTAGAATGGAGGATTAAAATACAAGAGTTAGTTTGCACAGATTTCCATTTTACCCTAAAGGTTTCTGCTACCACTTGTACATCCATGGATCTGGACTTTGGGGCAGGGAGAGAGAAAAACTTGGAGAGCTCTGAACATTTGAAGATAATTCATGTATAGATGCTGTGCCTGCAGTGGACTGGATTGTGCCATGATAAGAATAAATTTGAAGTCTTAGACCATGGCAAGTTTTCTCTCTTTTAAACATGATTGAATCATACTTGGAAAAAGAGGATTCCCCAGTAGCAACTAGGAATATCTTTGTTTTTAGTTGCAGAATGCAAGCTTCAGTTATTATTATAGTCACTGTTATCCTAGAAGATAAAATCCTGTAGGCTGAAAGCATATTGTTGATTTAACTATATACTTGTATAATGTTAAGATGGCTATCACTTTAGCACATGCTTAAAGTTTTCTTGGGTACTGGTAAGTGGAAGTCATTATACTTATAAACCTATTTCAGTTTCCAGCTCTAGGGGCAGGAAGGTTATCTGATTCTTATGTTACTTTTTTTAATAGGAGCGCCAATATTAACATGTTACGTTGCTTGAATTTTTGACAGGGTAAAAAGGATGTGGCTCAGATATTCAACAACATCCTGAGAAGACAGATTGGTACAAGAACACCCACAGTTGAATATATCTGTACTCAGCAAAATATACTGTTCATGCTGTTGAAAGGGTATGTATAATGTGTTGTATACGCAGTAATTGTTGCGCTTCCAAGCCAAGACTTTTTCGCATAATGACTGTCTTATAACTGAGTATCCATATCTACTTTGCAGTCCTCTACACTGCCTAGAACTGTAAAACTTGATATAGTCTGCGTGTACTTTTACAACCAAACTCTACCAACACAGCAGCAGCTGCTTTTGTGCTTGTAAGTGGTGGCTGGAAAGATAAACAAACAAATGGTGATTATGGAAATTACTGTTGTCTGTCTTCATGCAGAGCAGTGGTGAACTGCTTTAGGTCTAGGAGGCATTTCCTTATGAATCCCCTTGTAAACAGGGAGATTTTTTTTTTTTTATTAAAATAAATGCTTAAAATGGTGCTCTACTCATTTGCTGCTGGAGTGTTGGTTGTAAAATTTGTGGTGGAATGGGCCACTGGGGCCTATCAAAAATTGACCAAGTGGCACATGCAGGTCAAGAGATGTGTGTTGCCCACAGTTGATTAGGAGGAATAAAAGAGGAATAGACCTAAAATACATAATGAACAATACAAATGCATTCAGAAAGTAATGCAGAGCATCACTCCGGATGCATGTGTCTGCATATACACACACTAGAACAACCACAAGAAGGAGGTTGGAAGCTACTTGTGTTCTCAATGAAAAACAGTTCACTGTATCATTCAAATCTAAAAAAAAGATGTGGCTAATGTTAACTGTGTTTAGTGGAAACATACATTTTTGTAAAACTTCCTGTATTGTTTTTATGTATGGAGTTATTCTTGCTGAAGCTTCTCCGTGGAACTGTCCCATTCACAGTCAATTGTGTAGTTGCTGTGGAGATTGACTCTTAAACACTGTTTTTGTTCAGTAAATAGGACTTAAGACTAAAGTTTTATTCCACAGTTTCAACCCATGGCTTTTCATACGGCTCATATTCTCATAGCTATGATAACACTGTTTCTTCAAGCTTGACCAAATAAAGGGCAATTCATTGTGTATACTCGCTGCCAGATTACTGTTTTCCTCTCCTTATATCATCTGCATTGTTCCATCAGAGCATCATGCTTGATATTTTTGTTTTGCATCCTTTCACAGTGAAGCAAATGTAAAGCTTCAGTGTTTTGATTTGGTTTGGAACAGAGAAATGTTTGCATTTGTTTTGCTCCAAAACGATATGAAATCTTATTTTATTTTTTAAAAAGGAACTGCAGTATATAAAAGATTGCCAACCTAAGAACACTGCTAGAGGCGTTTTGTAGAACGGAAGTCAGTTATTTTCCTTGACCATTTTCTTTCGTGATGATGACCTGAGTTATGTGTGTTCAAATGTTCATAAAAACTATCTCCTCCTTTCTTTCACTGATAAGGAAATTCAAAGAACATAATTTTGTGACTCCTTCAATCTGTATTGCATTTCTTGCTCTGGGAAAATCACTCTTCCTTAGATTAATATGCCTCATTTCCTGACCAGAATGCTGCTTTGTCCCAAAACACAATGCAAAATCAATGCGACCACTGAATACATGAAGTATTACCCATTCAGACTCTTTATTTCTGTCATTCCAATTCGTCACTATTGATAGGAGTATACTAAAATCCCCCAGATTCTGAGGTTATTTAAACAGGTACAGTACAGTCTCATTCTATGAAGTGTAAGCCATTTAGGGTTATGCCAGTCAGAACCACAGTTAAGTAAGTGAAAGTTTGAACTAGTGGATAATATTTAATATACAGTTATCAAGAAGTTGGTTATTGTAGCTGTAGATTTTGTGAACAGTAAGTTGTCTTTGAAAGAAAAGATGTCTTTCCTGGTTTATTTTCTAAAACATGAAAGCATGAATACTGCTCTAATAATAAATTTTAATCTGAAGGATGGCGTTGAAAATGTTTATGTGTCTCTATGTTTGATATATCACAAGTTAATATAGATACCAGGCTAGATGATGTTCATAAATTGTCAAGTAATTTTAAAAATTTAAACAGTCTTTTCTACAAACAAGTTCACTGAAATTGCATGAGTAATTTTACTAATGCATACTAGTTAACTGCTGAAGGTTTTGAACCAGTAATTAAAAGTACTAATACAGTATCTTGCTATGATTGCATATCTGTATCTGAAGTATTTTATGTTGATTTCTCACTTCACAGATATGAGTCTCCAGAAATTGCTTTGAATTGTGGAATCATGTTACGAGAGTGCATCAGACATGAACCGCTGGCAAAAATAATTTTGTGGTCAGAACAGTTTTATGATTTCTTCAGATACGTGGAAATGTCAACATTTGATATCGCATCAGATGCATTTGCTACTTTTAAGGTAGTGCAGTCTTTTTAAAAAAAAACAACTGTGTATTTAAAAAGATACTAAGTCTTTCAAACTAACATTCAATAAAACTGCAGAACAGAATAAAAATATGAAAAGTGTATATAACACTAGCCTATTGCCAGCAATGTTAATAGCTATAGACTAGCATTAATACAATCATAGCAATCACATTAGCAGGAAAAATACATAATTTTTTTTTCCAAAAAAGTTTGTTACAACATGGATTTCTTGTCTAGAAGACACAGTGCCTTGCAGAAGTATTCACCCCCAGCCTTTGACTTTTCCGCATTTTGTTGTCTTACAACCTGGAGCTGAAATAAATTTAACTGGCAGTGTACTTGATGTACACAAAATACTCAACATTGTGAAAGTGCAAAATATTGTTATTGTGATACAGAAGCTAAATAAGCAAAAAACAAACTGTAATTTCTTGGCTTTTTAAATATTGACACACACCACACACATACAAGCCAACAGTTAGCAGAGGTACCTTTGGCAGAAGTTATAGCCACAAGTCTCTGTTAGGTTTGCGGATCTGGATCCTGCAGTTTTTGCCATTCTTCCTGACAAAATTGTGGCAGCTTTGGCAGGTTGGATGGACAGAGATGGTAAACAACAGCTTTGAATTCTTGCTACAGATTATCAATCATATTAAGGTCTGGGCTTTGGCTGGGTCATGCAGTTTTTAAACCACTCCAGTGTCATTTCAGCTGTGTGTTTGAGGTTATTGTCCTGCTAGAAGATGGACCACCAGCCTAGTCCTAGATTCCTTGCAGTCAGAAACAGCTTTTTGTCCAGAATTGTTCTTCATTTGGTTTCACTGAGCTTGTCCTTGATCCTGGCCAGCTTCCTAGTCCCCTGCCAGTGAAAAACATCGCCACAACTTGATACTGCCACCACTATAGTTCATCTTATGAATGATGTTCTTGGGGCAGCGAACACTTAGTTTTGTGCCACACACGACACTTTATGGCAAGACCAGACATTTCAGTTTTAATTTCATGAGATCAAAGTCTGATGTGGTTCCGCTACTGTCACTGAAAGTAAAGGAAGTCAATTCAAACTGGGGGCAATACTTGCTGTGTCAGTGAACTTTAATCTTCACTTAATTAGTCACCAGATTAGTCACCAAATAAGGCAATGAAAGGAAAAAATGTCAAAAAAAGTTTCTTACAAGTAGCCTTCTCCACTTCCAAGTCACTCCCAGTTCGTGCCTAGAGACCCAATCTCAGTGATGGAGTGAGGTTATAAATTGCTGTCACATTGTAACCCACAGTGAATCCTCTGGATTGACTGAGAAAGAACTAAAAATGAATACAGTGGTCCACATAGATCATATTCACTGCATATTCAGGTGGCCTTGATTATGTTTACCATACTTTGAAAGATGAATGTAAAGATTTGCCCCATAAATATCTGACTTTTCTCTCTTGCTTAAGGTGGAAAAATGGGTTGGTGTTTTGGAGGGGGGCAAATTCTGCAACTATAGTATATTTTTAAATAACAATGAAATCTCTTTTTATAGGATTTACTTACAAGGCACAAGCTGCTGAGTGCAGAGTTCTTAGAACAGCATTATGATAGGGTATGTATTTTTATTTCTGACATCATGTATCAGAAGAGTTGCCAATTTGTGAGATACTAATAAAACTTTTCCTTTTATGAGTGTCTTTGAGTTTGGGCAAATCCTGAAGCCAGCACCAGACTGAAGCTCATTTGTGAAATGTCTTAATCAACATGGGGCTCTTTCAAAGTAGACTGAATCAGGACACTCCAGAAGATTTATTTGTTGGCCACTTGGACTCAGGGGGTAGGTGAGGGTGTCACAGAAAGTAGGATATAAGTGGGCGGAAAGTTTAGTTTAGTGACTGGCAGCTGTAGCCTCTAGCCACAGTAAGGGCTTTTTACAGGGCTGCTCCAATCCCCACTTTTTGATGGAGAGATTTTACAGTTCTGAGAGTGATCCAGTGTTTAGTTCTTTGCTACTGCTCCCCTCTGCAAGCAGAAATAAGATCTTTGGAGAGTTCATGGAGCATTGGTTTATTTTGTATCAAGTGCTCCCTTGGAAAGTGCTGGATGTTCAAGTGTTACCATCTCTGCCATTGTATGATCTGCTCCATCAGTCTCCTATTTCTCTTCCTGTGACTTCGTTGCCTGTTGATCAAAAAATAAGTCAAAAATCTTTTCATTGATTGTAACTGCTACCAGTCTGGGAGCTGCTTATTAAATTGGCCAAGTGCTTGAGGTGTGCATTTGGGGAGACGGGGACGTTGTGCAGCTTGTTTGTTCATTTTAGTTAAAATGCATGTATAGTTGTCTCTCCATATTCACTAGGGTTCGGGGAGCAGGACACTAGCAAAAGTGAAAAATCGCAAATACTAACATGTGTGTGCATGTGTGTCTGTGGGAAGGGGACTGAGGCATGGTGGGAGGAACAGGCATCCAGGGTCCAAACCAGTTCAGGGGAAGGAGAGGGAAAGGGGGTGGGTCATCATCATGACCAAATACTTCATCTCTCTCTCCCACCTCCTTCCTTGGGTGTGGGGGAACAAATATAAATTTAATAATAACCTTAATCCTAAGATTATTATTAAATTTATATTTTTACATGAAGGAATCTTAGATGAATGCAAGTTTACTTAAATGTATTGATTATTGATATTTAATTAAAAAAGAAAAAACTCAACTATCCTATTGGCTATAATTATTAATCAATATAGTTGACTATAATTGGCTACTGTTAATAAATATAGTGTCGTTTCCTATCCACTGTGGTGAATGAAGTTTCCACTGAATGCTGGTGGCAAATTGCAATGCCAGCTGCTTCTTTAAAAAAATAAAGATTTAGGGGAGCTCCAACAACAGACACAGGGAGAGCGTATGGTTTGCAAGCAGTACTTTGCCTGCTCCTGTTCTAGCTCCTATGCCATTCTTTTAGAAACTTCATAGGTATGCTGTCTTGAACACCACTAAAGTGAACAAAGGACATGTGTAACAGCTTTGCTCCATCTGCTGGCCATGTCTGATAATAACAGAAAGCTGCTCTTTTCTTTGGCCCTTGATTGCTTAAGGGTTGTCAGAAAAGTTTCTTCCAAATCAATATAGAGGTGTTTTTTTTAACCCTTCTGGACTGAAGGACTTTTTTTGCCTGCCTAAATATTTATTTAGGAGTCTGTACAATGTTACACAGAAACTGTTCCAGCATTTTTTAAAAAATCAAAATATTTGAATTATTTAAATCATTTCTTTTTATTTCTGTGTTTCATATTTGTGTTTCCAGTTCAGTGAAATCATTTGGATCAGAGTATTTGTGATAGGTGGAAAAGTCCTGATTTTTCTTTCCTTTCTCCATTCAGTTCTTCAGTGAATATGAGAAGTTGCTTCACTCAGAAAACTATGTGACAAAACGACAGTCACTTAAGGTGAAGAGATACTACTTGCTAATATTACCCTAACTTTAGTACTGTTCTTGAAATGACTGTTTTCATTTGGTGGTAGCAGGCAGTGCTAGTCACTTGTTTGCCACAGCTAGCAAGAATCTGAAGAACATCACACTGGATTTTATACTTTAGGAGACCTGTATATTAACCCTATTTAACCTTTAGTGCTATTCTTATAACAGGAATTTTTCACAGATTTCTACCAATGATGATATTGTACAGTTCTCTTGAAAAATAACTTTCTAATTAGATTTTTCAGTATATAGATACTTCAAAATAATTAAGTTCTCTTTGTTATTCTTTCTAAAATATATATATTTAGTGGTCAACTGCATTGCCAGAACTATTTGCTTTTAAATGACGTTTTTATAACGCACAAATATATATGCACACACCCATCGCCTTTAGAAGTAAAACCCAGTTTATCATGCGGGTTCATCTGTAAAAGCAAACACCATGATCCTAGGAGCCAGTCCCAGGTACAATGTGTGTAATCATTTCCCTACCTGCTATGTATGTTGCACCAAGCCAGCCTGTGATAGATTGGTATAGCATACTACATTTCCCTAAATTCTGTAGATTACCAGGATATGTTCCTTGTAATGGTGTAAATACAGAGGCCTCAAGTAGTCTTTATGTACCATCTCTTCTGCTCCTGCTATCTGTACTCTTTTTTGTCTAATTGTGAAAGGAACTTGCTTGCATACTTATACCCAGATTCTTCCAGAAAATTGTGAAAATGAACAACGCTGTCTCTGCTTTATGCATTTAGAGAGCACAGAGAGGAAACATTGTAATAGCGAGAAAGCATAATGGCAAAGTCTCTAGATCTCACAAAACAAAAATAGCTGAAGATGAATAAAAAAAATTCTGAATGTATCTCTTGCTTTTGTTAACTGTTACTGATGGTGTGTTGGGCTGTATAAACCCTCATGAACAAAAAAAAACCTTTTTGTTTCTGTAGCTGCTTGGTGAATTGCTGTTGGATAGGCACAACTTTACAATTATGACAAAATATATCAGTAAACCTGAA
This sequence comes from Ctenosaura bakeri, assembly GCA_948474755.1. Classification (NCBI taxonomy): domain Eukaryota; kingdom Metazoa; phylum Chordata; class Lepidosauria; order Squamata; family Iguanidae; genus Ctenosaura; species Ctenosaura bakeri. The sequence goes on along the minus strand of CAOLHI010004450.1, from coordinate 66,223 downwards.
AATCTCAAACTCATGATGAACCTTTTACGAGACAAGAGTCGCAACATTCAGTTTGAGGCCTTTCATGTCTTTAAGGTAAAAATCTTTTAAACAGTTTTCATAATGGTATTTAGTACTTCTTTTAAACAGAAAACAAGGATGTCTAGGCTTAAACTGACCTAATTATACATTTTAATGGTACAATACATTTGAAAAGTTTTGCTAATTGGAAAGTGATAGAGAGGCCGTTTTGTAGCACAAGGTAGTTTTTCTTTTAAATTTGTTTACTTTTTTGCATCTAGACTTGTTTTGAGGACGATGTTTTATTGTCCATAGGACGCCCACATACCTGGGCCACTTAATGGTTTCCTGGTTGCTTTTCAGTGTCATACAGTACATCCAAATTTCTGCGTGCATTAGTTCTTTGATTGTAATAATAACTGTTTGAACACATAATACTAGTTTCCCAGTAAAACACAAAATCTTTCTAAGAATTGTAAGCAGATTGTAAACAGATCTATTTATTGGTTATAAATAGATGTTTCCAAAGCAACATCACTTTATAAATTAGACCTTTGGCAGAAACTTGTCTCATTAATACACTAAATTCTTGGAAATAATAATCTATTATGTAATTTAAGTAGGTTTGGCCTCATGCACTGTTTAATCACATTCTAATAATTGTGTATGTATACTTGCGGCTCTTTAGTACATTATAGGCTTGTCTTCTTGTAATTCACTGTTAGGTATAAATCTGTATTCTGTAGTGTCCGATACATTAACTGAACATTTCATTTCTTGTATTCATTCTCTTCTCTTTTGCAGGTGTTTGTAGCCAACCCGAACAAGACACAGCCCATATTAGATATTCTTCTAAAGAACCAGACCAAACTTATTGAGTTCCTCAGCAAGTTTCAGAATGACAGAACCGAGGATGAACAATTTAATGATGAGAAGACCTATTTAGTTAAACAGATCAGGGATTTGAAAAGACCAGCACAGCAAGAAGCTTAATCTCCTATAAACCCCAAAAATATTAAATCCAAATTCAGCATTTGCTGTTAGATATTCAGCATCAGGCACTCTTATCAATTCATGAGGAACATTACTGCTAATCTGCTGTTCAGTGAACAGTGTTTGTTTTTCTCTCTTTATTTTTTAGTCCAAGTTGACAAACCTAGCTGCTGCTTTCTTGCACAATGTGGACTTTCTTGGTATTTGTGTCTGAATTCAAGCACAGTGCTTGTTTTTAGAAGTCCGTGGGGAGGGGGAGATTATTGGTTCATGAAAGCAAACATATAGATGATAGTTTGGGATAGGAGAGAAGGTATTAGAGTAGTTTAAGTGACTGGGTGCATGCTTGCAAATCTGATTCAATCCGTATGTTTGCACTTAACCTTGTATGAGATGCGAGCACAATGTGATCTGTGCATATTTGGCACCATAGTATAAGATTGTATGCCTTGATTTTTAAAAAAAATGTGCAGTGCTTTATTTGTAATCAAAGGGGATATGTATCTAAGATGTGAGCTTATTGGGATGAACAGTTGTCTTGCAAATAAAACTGATACAGAAACATAGCAACTTCTTGGAGAGTGAAATCTCAAAGTTCATAAGGAAAATGTATATATGCCTTTCACTGCTTTATAGTTTTTTTTGTTTTGTTTTGTTTTTTGAAAGTGATTTTCTGAGAACTGGGTTGTAGACTTGGAAATATGTTATAAGGGTTTTTGTTAATTTTACTTCAAAGGCGTTTCAGACAGTAGAGCTTAGCAGTGACACTTTGCAATTCATTTCAACAATGCTTGTTGGTTTCTTTTGTATATAACTCCTAGGCTGCTCATTTCTTTAAAAAATGATTTAATTTGTACAGCAGAGGAATGTTAATGTATTAGTCTGTAACTATTACCTGATACTGAGTTTCGCAAAATGAAAGCTCATGTGTAATTAATACTTTGGATCACATGAAAATGCTGATTTCACATTTCTTGAATCCTGCAGCATCAAAAGGAAGAGAACCCATTTTTTTTTCTGTATTTACTGCTCTAATGGGGTGCCATCAGTTAGGGTAGACTAATATGTAGCGCTGGAACCCACTAACCTGTATTCTTCAGTGTTGGCCTTATCCGTTTATATTAGTGCTGTGTTCAGCCAATTACAAATTATGAAGATTATGCTAAATTAATATCAGTTTGTTTTTCTTGTGGATATATCAAGAATCTTTCTTCTGTTCATATAGTTAATATTCAGTATGATAGTTGTGACAGTAAATAACTTATAATTCCCCTTTTTGTTGGAATTCATAAATTCATAACTATCTTTCATGTCAATATCTTGTTCCTTAATGCTGCAAACTATCAGTATTTATTTTTTAAAAGACTGATTTTGCACCACTTTTTTTGTTACTGTGATCATAACAAAATTTTTGCTAAATGTATCTAAACTATGTTATCAAAATTGTATCTATTCATCTAAATAGTAGACCTAAGATCACAACCAACCAACCTTGCAGATTAGAAGTATGAAAGTTCAGATTCTGCATGATTGAACCTGACTGAGAATGCTATAAAATTATTTATTGCTTTCTATCTTCTTTCTCATTAAATTATTTCACAAATAATTAAACTAATCTCCTCATTGACATTTTAGCTAATTTTTAAAAGCCTTCATGGAGGAAGTGAGAAAATATCTCCAGCAAATAGGATTCCGGCAATATTGGATATCTCAGCATTGCCATATTTCCTTAGAAGTCATATGTAACCTGTCCTTTGCAAAGTGATTCACAATGTCTATTGAAAGAAGAAAAAAATAACCACAAGCCTCTTAAATCATTCATATAGACAGTAAAACTGGCCATGAGATATTGTAGTTCAGTACTCTGTCTTTTTTATATTTTGGTTTATTGTAGTTAAAAGGAGGAAAATATTACTTGGCAAGTTATTCTCCATTATGTGTAAGGCTTCCACTTTAGGGGGAACGGTAGAAATGCTAAACATTCTGTATGTGTGTATATAAAGAAGTTAAAAGATGGGTTTGGATATTGGTTTTGCTTCTCTGCTATTTGGCATGGGGAAAGTGGCTCAAACTTTTTAAAAAAACATTAATCCTTGGATTGTTGGCATTAAAGTTGTATTTAAGACCATTTGATGTGCTATTCATATTAAAAAAAACTATTGTACTGGAAGTGGTTTCTTATCTGCGTGAAGGCTTAAAGATATTACTAAAAGTTATTTAATGTGAGTTTTTTAAAAAGATGTATACAATTGTAATTCTCCTTCCACAAAAGCATTTCATTCCTTTAGATGAATGCATTTCTTATTAGAAGATCTGGCTGGCCCCATAATTTAAATTGAAATAAAATTTTGAAGAAACACAATTGTTTATTCTTATAGTAATTATCCAGAGGGGAAAAAAAGGTTCACCTGGCATTTCTCTTAAGAGGTATCTTTGCAGTCTCCACTTCTTGTGAACCATAAAACTTTGCCACTTCATTTAAAAGCTCAATGCCAAAAAACCTAATCAGCCACACTTGGCTCCTGTGAGGCAGACTTACAAGACTTTGTATGTCATGTTTGTTACTATATTATTTTGAATATTGATTCAGCTAATGGGAACTGTCATGTATGTTTGGAAGTGGGAATGGCTAACACCGCCTTGAAATCTTACCTTAGATTTACACTTATTTTAGTGCCATGACTTTCTCTAAACTATCCTGGGAATTATGTTGGGAGAAGATACTGAGAGCTGAAAAAGAACTAAGCCCCCTTTCACACAATAAGAACTCTTCAGAAAGAGGAAATGACTGGTATGTATGTGCTTCCCAAGTTGCCTGTCAACTTATGGCCACCCCATGAATTTCATAGGGTTTCCTTAGGCGAGGAATATTAAAGAGGTGGTTTTGCCAGTTCCTTCCTCTGAAATAGAGCCTACAGCACCTGGTATTTGGTTGTCTCCCATCCAATTGCTAACTAGGGCTGACCCTCCTTAGCTTTCAGGATTGGACAGGATGTGATGCCTTTGAGGTATCTTTACTTAGATTAAATAGGTGTTGTAGAGATGCTATAGAGAATTGCCAATAAGATGCTGTGTTACATCATGTTATATTCATTGTTACCCCTGACTGGGGATAGGTGCACACACGTTTTAGAATTTTGTTTTCCTCATGGTACTCCCATTATTTGGAGATAGAAATTTTGTAAAACATTTCATGCATTTTTTTTAAAAAAATTTCCTTTAGAATACTAATGAAAAGCAGCTTTCTGCCAAAGACCAGCTTTCTTCTGGCATCCTGTGCAAAAATGTACTAACACAGAAAAAAAAAATTATTACAGCGCTCTTCTCCCGTGTACATGCACTTAAACTTTGTTGTCTGAGGTCTGATTCAAATGTTGGAACATAACATTTCCTATACCTTGAAATACCAAATACCATCATCTTTGTAGAAATAAAACTTTCTTTTTTTTGCCATATTCTTGATCTAATTTTGTATCTTCTTTTGCCACTGCTTCCAGCAGAATCAAAAGAAAATGCGTAATAACTACAGCATACCAGAACAGTTGTGTTCTTCTGCATTTATTAATTATAAATCTAGTAGATCAGGTGTTAAATTGCAAAATGAAAAAGTGTCTAAGTCATCATTCTAAATAAAATTGGTCTACTCAGAGTGGGGGAGCTGTTTTAAATTAAAATATGCTTTCAGTTATCATATTTAGCTTAAAGTTTATGACATAACCTGGAGTCTTGTTCTCTCCTTAACCTGAAATGGTTTGAGAGGGTGTACTAGATAAGCCATATTAAATGGATATTTTTGTCCCATCTTTACCCCAGGATTAAATCTATCTGAAAATATCCCAGTGAATCACTAGATGCCCTCACTGGATTTTAAACAATTTAATTTAGAGTCCCAGGTGTTCTGTAATGGGAGTGATCAGGAGAAATCTCACTTGGGATAATAAATCATCACTCACTCCATATCCAGTCTTTACCTGTTTAACTCACCTAGAGGAGTCAGCATACTCCTGTTAATAGCTTGGCTGAAAAGTCTGAAAGTGGTAGTAGTTCACAGCAGTTTAAAGAATGTTGTTTATACATCAAAACACATGAAACAATACTGTAGAAGCAAACAGTTCTTCCAGTAACAGCCAAATTCAGGAGTGTGTGCTAATTGTAGTGTAGCAAAAGCAGCTAAAGCACAGTCAGAGGACATAGAGGAAGCAACAGGGGCTGTGTGGAACATCTGTATGAAAGTATCTATTTTTTAAAAAGACCATAACTTGGCTTTCTGTTAAATAGGAAGCACAGAATCACCCTGTATTACTTTCTTGAAAACACTAGCTCATCAGTACTGGTTGGGAATTATATTCATGCACTCCCTGACATTGTCCCCAGTCAGCCCTGTGAGGTAGGTTAGCCTGAGACTCAACTATCCTGGAGACTAGAAGAAATTTTATCTCTCCTTCTAAGCCTTCTGCTAAAGTGTTAAGATCTTTCTGTGATAATTTTGGCTTTCAGAGGCTGGTTCTAACACTTAGCCTTGCAGTGGCTGATGTGTAGCTCTTCTCTATGGATAGCTATATAGATAGATCTACCTTCTTATCTATCTGTGGCTGCTTTTACTTATATTTACTTCACGCTTACCATTTTTGTTTAATATTTCTGAAGCTCAGGATTTGAACCTGGGTCTCTAATTCTAGTTTGATACTAAATACCATAACACACTGGCCTTCAAAAGATGCCCACTTTAGTCTTCACTGCAGTACTTTTCTCTGTTTCCAGTTCAGCCGTTTGTGTGACTGAGGAGAGCAGGGTTTATTATTTGTTAAACCTACTTATCTGTCTGCCTTGCAAGGCTCTCAGATCAGTGTGCAATAAAAAGTATAAAATATACTTTAAAAAAAAAGTTTAAAAACAAATTTAAAAGTACTTTTGGATTAATTCCCTGAAGGCTCTACTGAGGAGCTCAGCTATTCTGTCCTGCTTTTGTTCTCTCCTCATCTGATTTAAACCTCCTGTTTCGGGAGCAGGGCTAAAACAGGACAGGGGCAAAAATGGTTGTGTCCACCTGGAGCCTTCAGGGGATGATTAATCATTTTTGATTAAAACAGATTGGTATGTGGTGACCAAAAAACAAAAAACCCAGTTTGGGCATAGTCATGCTTTGGGAAATGCACAAATAGCCTAAGTGGGTAGGGATATTTTGTTCCCCTGTGTTAAGACTGTTGGGAACATCATTGTGTCAGCTGGCACATCCTTATTTCCTATCCCTACATACTAGGAAGCACTTGAGCAAGGTTTCTGGTGCTGCTGACAGGTTAAGAAAAGCGCTTTACTCCAAAGCTCAGTGTAGTACTTTGGCCCTGTTTCATACCAGACACTTTCATACACCAACCCTAACTTTCACCGTTGCAGGACTTGATGTGTGTCTTGAAGTCGTTAGTGACTTATGGTGACCCTGAAGTGAACTTATCACAGGATTTTCTTGGCAAGAAATATTCACATATTCACATATTCCTTTGAGGCTGAGAGAATGTAACCAAGGACACCCAATGGGTTTCCATGGCCAAGCAGGGATTTGAACCCTAGTGTCCAAAGCTATAGTCCAATACTATAAACCACTATCCCATACTGGCTTTGCTAGGTGGCACATGAATTGGGTAATAATGGACACTTCAGCAGCAGATCCTTTGATACTGCTAATACTTCATATTGTTCCTGTGTTCATGAGAATGGTTTCTCATAGCCAAGATCACACCAAGTTATTCATGCAGAGGAAAAAACCTTTGGGTGAGTTGATCCTAGGCCCAGCAGCTGATGAAAGCCTTCCATCTATCCCAACTGCCACTACTGTGGCCCTAGGGACAGAGAACAACCACCATCTGCTGGACTTAATCCCCTCCCCTGCTGCCATCCCCCTTTTCATGTGTGTTGTGTCTTTATAAATTGTAAGCTTCAGGGTAGAAAACTGTCAGAATTATAAACCGCTTATGTAAGGTGCAATATACACAAATTGCCCTGTATAAATGATGATGATGATGATCCTAGATGATCCTAGATGGCAGATGGCTGGACACTGGCTGTTTCTGTCAATTCCTCAAATTTCTTCCTTTCATCCCCTCTCTCCTTCACTATGTAAGTTTGTTGTTACCCTGCCATTTCCTATATCCTATATTTTGCTGGTTGTTTACAACTGATAAGAGTTGTTGAAATCTTCACATCTTTTTAATCACTGTGTTTTGTTTTGTTTTTTTAGTTCAGTACTCCAACTTAATTGCTCTCCTTTAAACCTTGCAAATTGTGACATAATTACCAGCTAGCAGAAGAAAGTGGAGTTCCATAAAATTGGCTAGATTTGTGTATTCCATTGCATGGTGTCCTAGGCCCAGCTGCTATGCTATGCATTTGCCAGTGTACCAACCAACAGCACTCAAATATATTCTCCTGACATTTCAATTTCTGACCACGGAATCCACCTTTCTTACTCATGGGATGAGCAATTTCTGGCCCTCTGGATGTTACTGGAATTGCCTTTGCCATCACCCCCTCATCATTGGCCATGTTGGCTCACACTGATAGGCATGGCAGGCCTAAACATCTGAAATGCTACAAGATCTTATTGATGCAAAGATGGGGAACCTGTGGTTCTCCAGATGCTGGAGGACAGCTCCCACAATGCATGTTCATTGAGCAGCCATGCTTCCTGAGTCTCATGGAAACTAAAACATCTGAAGGACCACATAAATTTGCCTTACAAGTGGCTATACAAAGTGACTGGAATAGGGATTGAATCAGACTGCAGAATTGCTTCTTGGTACCTTACCTGCATGAGAGCCAGCATGCTGTAGTGGTTTGAGCATTGGACTATGACTCTGGAGACCAGGGTTTGAATACAATTATGGAAACCCACTGGGCGACCTTGGGCACATCACACACACTCAGCCCCAGTGATAGGTTCACCTTAGGGTTGCCATTATTCAGCAACAACTTGAAAGCACACAATAACAGCAACAACAAACTTACCTTCATGTTCAGCTCCTGAAAAGCTAGCTGTATTTCCTCCTATGTGTGTAGCCTCACCTTTCAAATGTTTCCTCTCGCACTTCTGTGATGAGGCAGCAATTTTATATTTCTGTGTTGTTAAAAGAATTATGGTGCAGCATTTTTGAGTCATTCAAGAGAGTTAATTCCATAATATGCTTTTGTGTTTTGGACAATGTGAAATTATCACTGTTAGTGTTAAAACACTAGCTTAAGAGATTCAGAAAGTGGATAACATAGTTCCCTGAAATGGGCTGGTTTAAGTTTAGGCTGGTTTAAGTGCCTAAGAACAGACATGAAAGAGTGCCATCACGGTACGTAGGTCAGGCAGGAAAGATCTCTTCCACAGTATTTCCACTGAAGTATTTCCCAAGCCCAGTGTTCAGTTTGGCTGGCTGGCTGGACTGAAGTGCTTACATTCAAGTCAAGTTTATTTATACGGCCCTTTTCACCAAGTGAGTTTGGATCAGGTACAGTAACACAGAATCTTGGGGAAATTGCTTTTTTGGACTACAAACTCTCTCCTCAGTCAGCAATAGTGTTAAAAAACTTTCCCAAGCTCTGTGATAACATAATTAAATTCACTGAGAAAATGCCTTTGGTTTTCATACATTTTTTGCTATTATTTCATTTTCCTAACCAGGAAAGCTTGATTGTGCTATGATGTGGAGAAGACTAGATTCATCTGATTTACAATCATGTGAGAAATGAATGCAAGAGTGGATCAGACAAAAACGCCTTTCTGGCCCAGCATTCTATTTCCTTAATATATAATAAATATGATGCTTTCAGGAAATATAAAAACACAAATGCTACTATCCTACTCAAATTCCACACCTAAATATCTCCTCCTGGAGGTGACAGATGGTCACCATGGCAAGGCTCACCATCCCACTGACATGGAAATTATCAGCCACCACAGTCTTCAGCTTCTGCCCCACACTTCTATCTTCTCAAGACCTAAAGATGACACGTATGTATTCTAGTCTTCACTCAGGTCCAAAATCCAGAAAGCTCGGGAAGAAAGAGTGCTCTAGTCCTGGATTTCCTTGAGGAAAGGGGATGCTATGTACAACATGCTCCCTGCAGCAGCTTGACTGTTTTGGTGTGGTGTGAGAAGAGTATTAGACCAACAACATCTGAAGGCCCACATGTCCCTCAACCCTGATCTACCAGTATAGAGCTTTCTAGCATCAATTTGACATCAATACTAACATTCATGAGGGGAGAGGTTAGGGAAGTGGTCACAAGAAAAGGTTCAGAAGAGAAAATTTAATTGGTGCAAATCATTTCCAGATGGACAGTCAATTCTCAATTTGGTGCAAAGAAAATAAATCCATGTGGATAAATTATCTCTAGTTCAAATTAATTGAGAACAGTTGCCACAAAAGCAAGTCAAATTGCTCTCTAGGTCAGGAAAGAATGCACTCTTTTGTTGTTACTAATTGCTGTCAAGTAGGCTTTGACTTACGGCACCCCTATGAATGAGAGACCCCAAAAACTCCTTGTCCCCTACAGTCCTGCTCCAGTCCTGCAGACTTAGTGCTGTGGCTTCCTACACTCTTCTGACATTAAAACAAAAGCAATGAAAATATTTAGCCCAAGTGAGTTCAGCTTGATTTCAGATGCTTCAGACATTGAGCAGGAGGCTAAAACAATTTGAAGTCACCGTATGTTCCAGGAATTAGATGAACATTCTCAAGTTGTGTCCTTGTATCAAAAACAGTCCACCTTGCCCGATGCTTCCCTCATTTAACACTTCACCTATCAAAATGACAGGTTTTAATTGCATTTACTATTTAAAATTCAGTTATATTCATTAAAGGTAGTCTGAAGTGGAAGAGAACACACTGACCTTGGCTACTTAAAATCCTGGGGCTTAAAAAGTCTCGTGTTGCTTATGATTTAGAGTGACATCAATGCAATTAAACTGCAGAGACCATTTGGGTTGCTAATAACTGAGTCAGATCTCTCACTCTTTTTGATGCAGGCCATCTGATAACACATGAATTTATCACATGCCTTTAAAAATAAGAAAGACAATCTTGGGATGTCAACAGAAAGATATATACAGTGCAAAAATACTCTGAACTCAATCTGTATTGATCTAACTTTAATGTGGCAAACCTAAGTTTCTGAGAACAATGACCAAAGGACTTTCGGATTCTACACATACTCCTCACAGTGGTGATAGATAGGAACTCTTCACTATAGTGACATAAATTTCCACAGCCCTTCTTCCTCCACTATCAGTTCTTCCATGGTAATGAAGGAAAGACTATGCATCGTGGACATTATCAGAAAAAGCCTTGGAGCTCCTGGATCCAAAGCCCCTGTACTGTTCTCTCAATAGGCAGGATTGAGAATATATCCCAGGCCTGGACATGGCAGACTTAATTAATTATATTCCCTACTTTTCTTCCAGGACCTGAGGTGGTTCACAACATGAATTAAAAGAAGATCAATGAATTAAAACCTAATAATAATGTTTAAAAGAATAAACTACCATACTAAAACAGCAATACTTTAAACAATACAAAAACATTTTAAAACACAAGAACAATAAAAATTCAGCATACCTGCCCACATTAAAGTCCTTTCCACATTGCCACTTAGTCACCAAATACTTGTTCAACTGAAAAGGTCTTCAGCTGCCGGCAGAAGGAGAGCAAAGAGAGAGGCGGCCTAGTTTCCCATAGTAGATAGTTCAAAAGCTTGGGAGCACTGAGAAGGCTGTCTCCTATGTCTTCAACCAAATGTACCTGTGGGGGTGGTGGGATCAAAAGCCCCTCTCTCAGAAGGTGTTAAAATTCAAGCTCGGAGTATGGACTTATGTTATATAGCAGTTTATAGGTTATAACTTGCACCTTGAATTGTGCCCAGATATGAACTGGTAGCCAGTGAAGTGGTTTCAACAAGGGTGTTCCATGTTCCCAATACAAGGAAAAATGGTGATGAAGGGGATATGAGATCTCCACAACATCTGTTCCGGTCAGCAGAAGTCTGGCAAGTTTGGGGATTTGGCAGAGGCTGAGTCACTGATTTTCCTACTCTCATTAAAGTAGGATTACTTAATGCAGAGCTTTCCAAACTTTTCATGTTGGTGACACACTTTTTGGACATGTATCATTTTGCAACACAATAATTCAGTTTTACTAGCAAATCAGAGGTTAAACAGTGGGAAAGGCAGCCTCCCCCAATCCTGGCTCATTGCTGTTTCCCTCACCAAGGAAAGACCCCAAGGAAAGATGCCCTCATCAAGTCATGGTAGATATTACCAATAGAAGGCTGCCCATATTATTTTGATAACCAAAACAGAAAACTCAAGAAGTGCTTCTCCCAGGGAGTTAAAATACTTCAATATAAATTTCATAACTAATGATTTGCTGCCCTCCCATGGTGCTCATGATCATCTGCCTCACTCTGCTTGATGTTTGGGCAGCCTGACAGTAAGTTATCCAGAACAGTAGCTCTTGGACCAAACTTAGAATCTTTTCTCCTTTAGTCCACAATCCCAACTACAAGAACCACCCAGTTAGCACACATTGAGGATGTTTAAAAAAGAGTATTAATGTGAAATCTCTTGGTTCAAAAAGACTAGGATTCTACATTTAAAGTCTTCAAACAAAACCTTCTCTTTTCCTCAGAAATTTCAGTAGGCTAATTCTGCATTCAACAGTTCAGTTCTGTCAGCACACATGTTCCATCACCAAGGCAATGAAACTGGCTGCCATAGTAACATGGAGGCTGAATTACTCATCATCTGGATTTCACAGCAAACAGATGGTTGCATTTCTTGGAAGCCAATTAAAGCCAGTATTCTTCATGAGATCCCCTTGTCCATCCTTTAAATTATTCCTTTTTGTGCCCCACCCTTTCTTGTGGTTTCACAATAGGTAACACTGTTACAGGGTGATCCTATACATTTTTACTCAGTCCTACTGGATTCGGGGATGCTTATTCCTAGATATGTCAAAACAGGATTGCAGACTTATAGACATAAAAAGAAAGATTCATATATAAAATTCACATAAACAGAATGGTCGGTCCACTATCTTTCAAAATTTTTTAGCTGTAACTGTATCATTATTGTGTGCTTTCAAGTTGTTTCTGACTAATGGCAACCCTAAGGTGAACCTATCACATGGTTTTCTGGGGCTGAGAGTGTGTGATGCATTTGAGGTTACCCAGTGGATTTCCATGACTGAGTGGGAAATCAAACCCTGGTCTCCAAGGTCACAGTCGAATGGTCAAACCAAAATACCACACTAGCTCTCAGCCACAGCATTACTTGGGAGATTGAAATCTACAGTCACCCCCTCCACATTTGTGGATTTCACTCTCATGGATTTGATTATTTGTGAGTTTCTCCAATCCTTGTCCCCTCACTCCAAGCGCTTCTATTCTGGGGGATCTTTCTCTCTCAGCAGTTCTAATCATGCCATTCAGCCCTTTAAAAACCTGCCTCTGGTCCCCCTCCTTCTCCTCCTCCACCAGTCACTGCTTGGCCAGCTACGGACAGTTCACAGCCTGATTTCTCAGCACTACAAACTCTCTCGCAATGTCTCCCAACACCCAAGGGAGGAAATGGGCAAGAGAAAGTAAGTATAAGACCACTGTGCAGATCTACCCCTTTTCCCTCTCCTTTCTCTGACCTGGTTTGGACCCTGTGTTGCCCACTCTTCCAACAATGCCTTTCCCTGTTTCCCACAGAAACACACACATTTTGGCCCTTTCTGCACGCAGCGAGGGAAACGCTCCCCGCCGCTACTCACCGGCTTTTTGGTGGGTCCGGGCGAGTCCGTCGGGACGAGGAGCAGTGCGAGCTTGTCGCTCCGCACTCCTCCGGTGTCCAAAATGGTGGCTTCCAGTTGGTGGAGGCTCTCCACCAACCGGAGAAGCTTGCCAGCCTAAAGTGCACACCTGCAAATCTGCACCGGAGTGCAGTCACGCACTCCGTACTTTTAAAAAACCTCATAAAAGAGGTTTTTAAAAAGCATGCTGCGTGACCAGTTCCAGTCGCTCCGGAGCGGACTGAGGTGTGGAACTACGAAAAGTAGTCCACCCCAGTCCAGTCCACGGTGCAGAAGACCTCCGTTGGAGGTCGCTCTGCACCGTTTTAATAGGCCCGTGCGGAAAGGGCCTTTATTTGCAGTTTTTCCATTTTTGTGGGGGTCCTGTGCCTCTAACCCTAGTGAATGTGGAGGGCCAACTGTACTTTGGAATTAATTGACTGGTAGAGATTGTTACTGCAGTTCCTAAGCTGCACTTGGGGTGACCTCAGGTATCATTTTGATATCGATAATTTGGCTTTCCTCTACCATCCCTCTCCATGTGTCTGCGAGGTCCACCAGACAAGCTCACAATCAGGCTCAGCCCAAAAGTGCTGCAATATTCCAAACAATACAGGCAAGCCAGAAATAGCCATCTCACTGCTTTAGGAGACCGCAAAGGCAAGTACTCTATTATGTATGTACGCTACTTACTGCCTTGTACCTTACTAAACATTATTGTCTTTTCTAATGACTCATGACTTCTCATGATATGGCCAAAGTACGACAGCCTCACTTTAGTCATCTTGGCTTCTAGGGAGCATTCAGGCTTGATTTATTTTAATATCCATTTATTTGTCTTTTTAACAGTTCACAGTATTCTCTAGCAGCACATTTAGAATGAGCTGGTTTTCTCCAGTCAGCTTTCTTTGTTGTCCAGCTTTCAGAACCATACACAGAAATTGGAAATACAATGGCACGGACAATCCTAACTTTAATATTCAGTTATATATCTCAACATTTCAGGTTCTTGTGTAGTTCTTTCCTAGCTGGCCTTCCAAATCCTATCTTCTTTGGATTTCTTGACTGCCATCTCTATTCTGATTTATGACTGAACCAAAGTGTGGAAAATCTTGAACTGATTCAGTGTCTTCATCATCTGCTTTAAAGTTATGTAAATCATCTGTGGACATTATTCTTGTTTTTGTAAAGTTCAACAGTAAATGTACCTTTTCATTTTCTTCCTTGATTTTCTTCAGTAATCGTTCCAAGTCTTTCTTATTTCTGCTATTAGTATGGTGCTATCTGCATATCTTAAACAGTTAATGTTTCTTTCTCCAATTTGCACACCTCCTTCCTCTGAGTCTAATCCTGCTTTACATATTATTGTTCATTGTACAAGTTAAACAGATAGGGTGATAAAATATAGCCTTGCTGTCCTCTTGCCAAATAGAAAGCATTCTGGTTGTCTATATTTTGTCACAATGGTAGCTTCTTGGCTTTACTATAGGCTATAGACTACACACAGAGTTTTTCATGATCTACTCAATCAAAGGCTTTGCTATAATCTACAAAGCATAGGGTGATTTAATTCTGACATTCTTTGGTACACTTCATTATCCAACATATGTCTGCAACTTGTCTCTGTTGTGTACCTTCAAGTAATTTCCGACGTACTATGCTGTTAAGGTGAGCAGGGTTTTCTAGGGGCTGGGAGTGCGTAATGTGCCCAAGGTCACCAGTGGGTTTCCATGGCCGAGCAGGGAATCAAACCCTATTCACCAGGGACATAGTCTAATGCTGAAACTACTACACTACTCTCTGTATCCTTCTTAAAATGCAAGAACTGAATGCAGTACTCCAGATGAGGCCTGACCAATGCAGAATATAAGGGGACTATTACTTCCCTCAGCTTGGAAACTATGCTTCCATTAATACAATCTAAGATAGCATTGGCCTTTTTCTTTTTCTTTTCTCTTCTTTCTTTTTTTTTTGCTACAGCATCACACTACTGGCTCATTTTCAATTTATCTTCAACAATAAGCACAAGGTCCTTTGCAAATGTAGTACTGCTGAGCTAAGTATCCCCCATCTTATACTTGTTCATTTGGCTTTTTGTGGCCTAAATGTAGACTTTTTCATTTGCATTTGTTGAAATTCATTTTATTAATTTCAGTCCAGTTTTCTAGTTTATCTAGATGCGTTTGAATTCTGTTCCTATTTTCCAACAGGTCAACTAATGTTTCCACTTTTGCATTGCCTGTAAATTTTATAAGAAGTTCCTCTGTGGCAGGCCTTTACTTTTCCCAGATTGGTGTGGCAATTCCCAGTCTGATAGGGTGCCCTGTCTTTACCACACAGCTCTGCCTTCCCCCTTATAACACCACCTTTGTGTCAAAGGGTGAGAGTTTTCAATGTTTGTTTGGAAATCTTCAAAAACTTTATGGTAATGTGTTTTCTGTGTTACCTTAAATACTGCATACAATTCAGCCAAGTCAGCATTTATAAAATAAATTGTAACAATTACTTAGATAACAATAAGAATAAAGTATTAAAGTTCATATGCAGGTCAAAACTGCAGCACACTTTTTAGACAGTCACTTGCATCTTTAGACTCTCATATAAAGCACAAGAATCATATAATAGCCTTTTGGATACAACCCCACCAATGGCTCAACCTCCACTCTAGGTCACACTCTCTCACCACCAGATTCCACTGGGGTTCAATTCCTCTGCTATCTCTCACTAGGCTTCCACTGAGAATTAAACTTTTCTTTTTTTATTTCTTTTTCTATAAATATTTTTATTAGATTTTGTTAAAAAGGGGGGGGAAAGGTTACATTCCAGAGTACATATTTCCATATTTTCCCCCAATACAATACTTTCCTAATATACACAACTAATATCTGCCGATTTTTTCTTAGCAATGCTCTAATACATAATGCATAATACATAATACATAATACATAATTGGCACTCAATCAAAATTAGTTCATAATTAACTTGACTGATATGGAATACCCACAAAATTAAACTTTTCCACACAGTCACACCCTCTGGCTAAGGATCTCTACTCTATAGCTTCTTGCTAGGAATCTCCCTGAAGAGCTAAACCATCAACAACTGATATTTGCCTTTACAGTGGCCCCTCCACTTTTGTGAGGATTTGGGACACATAACCTTTGTGAAAGTGGAAAAAATGTGAATAACTTCCCACCACAGCCCCCCTTCCATTCCCTTCCAGGTCTCTCTCCCCCGCCTTCCCTTGCCTATTGCCTCAGCACAGTTTCTCAACACTGGGGACAGAGGCAAGGGAATGGGAGGAGGGAGCTCTGGAGGGGACAAGAAAAGCTTGTGGGAGGCTCTCCCCCTTCCCTTGTCTATTGCCTTGGCACGAGTTCTCGGTGCCAAGGCCAGAGGCAAGAGAACGGTAGAGGAAGCTCTGGAGGGGAAAAGGAAGGCACATGTGTGACGAACCTGATGGGAGGGGGTCTTGACAACAGAGCCTCCTTGGCAACTGAGAGTGTTTAAGTTGATTGGCTGGTGAAATGGAACCTTGGATAGCCCAGGGGAGGGGCTGGTGGAAAGAGGAAAATAACGGATTTTAACTGCCTGGGGAGTGATTGAAAGGGGAGTTGATTTGTGGTGTGTTTGGGGGAAGGTTGGAGATTTGAAGAGCTCTGTGGGAGAGAGAACTGAGAAACTGGGTGTATGAGAGATAGTGAATGAATTGAAAGAGAAAGAGAGAGAGAGAGAGAGAAGAATGTTGTGCTGTTTATAAACATTTAGATACAAAACACATTTAAAGCAACTGTGTTACAATAAATGTTTGAAGTTCTGTGTTCCTTAAAACAGTGTCACAGAGTCTTATTTTGAATCCTGGAATATACATTCTACCAATAATACCATCTTGACCTTAGTGCCAACAGTACCACAGTCTTGGAAAATATAGATCACTACTGATCCTTACATCTGGGAGAAGGGCAGATTTAGGGAAGGCAGTAAAGGGAGAGAAGGAAAGGAAGAAGCCAAGGGGGGACAAGAGTGAGGAAGGGACTACGTTCACAGAGAGGGAAAAACTGAGGTAGACTCTTTTGTCCTGGTCCTGGCTTGATTCAGAGATCTCCCTGGCTGTTCAGTTCTGATCACAAAGAGGTGTTAGGCTGGGCAGGCCTTGAGTGTGAGGCTTGGGGGCGCCTTTCACACTCGGCACTGACAGGCAGTGGTTTTTGCGTGTGCTTGACAACATGCATACCTCCCCCATCATTTCCTAGCCTTTTGTCCAGGCACTTGCCTTCCTTCTCCACACCCAGCAAAATACAAGGGAATGGGATGGGGTGAACGGGGAAGGGGAAAGACATGCATGCAGCTTGTGAATAATCACATTTGCAAAGGTCAAACCCACAAATGTGGAGGGAAGATTGTATATAACTCTATCTCTCAGTCACCAGTCCCTCCCATTCACTACTGGGCTAGGTTTCTCTCCTGAGGAGCCATTCCAGTGCCCAGTAACGTGCTTCCAAGCTGCTCTGGCATTCCCATATCACCCACCATCCCATCATCTAACTCATGGATAAAATTATTGAAGAATGTCAGCCACAGGACAGAACGCTTTTTGTTGCTTTTTGCTTGACTGTCCAGTTTGAGCTCATGTAAAACTTTATTTTAAGCTCTACAAGCTTGGACTACACTTCTGTATTCTTCCTAGGTGATTTCTCCCTCCTTCCATTCTTTATACATGCTCTTTTTAGTTTTCACTTCCTCTTTCAGTTTACTGAGTGCAGCCAAATAGGCTTTTCAGAGGTTCCCCATTTTGCTTCTTCCATGTAATTGTTCGTGATTGTGCTTTTAGCAGTTCCTTCTTCATGAAATCCCACCCATGCTAAGTGTCTTTTTCCTTTATCATCTCTAGCCACGGGATTCTGCCCAGTATTCCCCTGAGCTTGATAAAATCAGCCTTTCTGATCCTGACACTAGGTTATACAGCAGGCAAGACAGGGAGATGGTAAAAGTCACCGGTGCTCTATCTCCCTGTGCATTTTAGGAGCTCCAAAGCACGAAAGCCTGGGAAACTGTGGGAACTGTCTGGTGGGGAGACTCTCTCTTTAGGGGAAATGGGCTTGCTCCCTCTTTGCATCTGACAAAAAAGCAGAAGCAGAAGTACTTCTTTACATCACCTTTTCACCAAGAACTATACGGTTTAGGGTTATGTAATATGGTTTATGGTTCTGTAGTTGAAGCTTGAGCCATATGACTGATGCATCAGCAAATAAAAATAATAGGGAGCTGTTCCATGTATTCTTGGTACCTTCCAGTTCTTTTCATTCCCACCAATCTCAGCCAACGTAGCCAATAATCAGGGATAATGGGAGTTTATGTCCCAACTATCTGGTGCTAGGTTTTAAACATCAACATTTTATTTTAAAAATGAAAATTAGCAATAGGCATTGTAAACAGAAGCACAAGTAGCAAACAAACTATTACTTCTTCTGACACCCACAATTGCATTGCTGTTTTGTTTTGTTTTTTTGCTGTTACATCACACTGTTGAGTCATGTTTAGCTTGTGGTCTACAAAGCAAGTGTATGTACAGAAGCAACAGATAGCAGGAGAGGGGGTAAATCAGATATCAGAAGCGTTTCTGATTTACTACTGTGGAAAACAGTTTGCTTGACTAGATGGATCTTTTGTCTGATCCATGGGTTCTTAGTTTGATTTTCAAAACAGCACTGAGTGAAGCCTATGAAAGTTCATGAACAGTAAGAAAAGGCAACTTATTTGAACAGAGCACAAACCCTACAGAAGAGACCATGTAGTTATTAAGGAATAAGAATCCAGTTATTGTGAATAATTGAAAGCCTTATCCAATCCTGATCCTTCCTAGTCCCAAAATTAGGTAACTATGCTTATATACCTGAGACTTGAAATGGAACGCTGTCCTCCATCAAAATTTCCCAGGAATTGGCCTAGAGGCCTCAGGCTCACACTAAAATAAATTGGTGAGTCTTAACGGTGCATGTGAACTCCTTCCTCCCATTCTTTATATCAGCAACTGCAGAAGACTAGCAGGCTGCACCTGCTCCTGCAAAAAAGAAAAATAAAAAGAATTATTTTTCCTTTGCTACTAAACACCTTCTATGGACATAGAGGCATACCTGTGGGCTTTCCAGGCCCCTGGAGGGCATTTTGCCACATTTTGGGGCATTTTTTGGTGTGCCCTGTGGGCCACACTGTGCCCACTCGTGCTTTGTACAGAGAAAAATACTAAAACAGCTGTCCATTAGAAAATTGATCCAGTCTGGTGATGCTTTCTCAGCTTCCACCAGAATATAGGGAGCTGCCCTGTATTAAGTCAGACCATTCGTCTATCTACTCTAGTGGTTGCCACTGACTAGCAATGACTCTTCAGGGTTTCACATAGGGTCCCTTTTCTTATCTCTACCTGGTATCCTTTCACACTACACATTATTGCGCTATGGTTCCACTTTAACTGCAATGGCTGCGTCCTGTGGAATCCTGGAGTTTATAGTTTAGTGAGGTATAAGAGTTCTCTGGCTGAGAATTCAAAGGCCATTTCCACACTAGCCTGTTATAGTGCTATGATTCCCCTTTCAACATCCTATGGAATCCTGGGGTTTGCAGTTTCGGGAGGAGCGGCTGGCCCCTTCCGAAACTGCAAACCCCAGGATTCCATAGGATGTTGAAAGGGGAATCATAGCGCTATAACAGGCTAGTGCAGAAATGGCCTAAATGTTCTTTGTTGTTGTATGCCTTCAAGTGATTTCTGACTTAATATGATCCTAAGGCAAGCATATTATGGGGTTTTCCTGGTAAGATTTGTTCAGAGGAGCTTTGCCATTGATTTCCTCTGAGGCAGAGAAACTATGATTTGCCTGACTCATACAGTATGTTTCCATGGCTAAGCAAGGATTTGAACCCTGATCTCCTTAGAATCCTAGTTCAGCACTCAAACCAGTACATCACTGTGCCTCCCTCAGTATTCTAAATAAGCCTCCCTAAACTGCAAACTGCAGGATTCTAGAAGATGGAATCATGGCAGCTGAAGTGGAATCAGTAGTGCTACAACTGTGTAGCATGAAAGCCCCCCGGAAATGCTGAGAAGTGAACTTGGGTCCTTCTGAATGCACAGTAGAGGGACACAATTTTTGCTAGACATTGCCCACTCTATACAACCCCTCTGATCTGTGCCAGCAGTAAAATTAAAGTGAGATGAACCTTACTTTCCTTGAGCACAGGCAAAGTGCACATTGAGAACAAAATTCCCCAAGCTTTTTTTGCCTTGGTCTTCTCTCAAAAGGAAAACATTTACCTGCGGAAAATGGAGCAGATGATGTAATAGGGGAAATGCAGCACAGAATAGTTAAAGAGGTAGTACAAGAATACCTGACTACTCTAAATGAATACAAGTCTCCAGAATCAGATGAGCTACATCCACAAGTATTAGAAGAACTGACAAAAATAATCTCAGAACCCCTGGCAATAGTCTTTGAGAATCCCTGGAGAATGAGAGAAGTCCCAGCAGACTGGAGGAAGGGAAATATTGTCCCCATCCTCAAGAACGGGAAAAAAAGAGGACCCAAACAATTACCACTCAGTCAGCCTGACATCAATAGTGGGAAAGTTTCTAGAGCAGATCATTAAACAGACAGTCTGTAAGAATTTTGAAACGAATCTCACGATCACTAAAAGACAACATGGGTTTCTCAAAAACAAGTCATGCCAGGCTAATCTTATCTCTTTTTTTTGATAAAGTTACTAGCTTGGTAGATGAAAGAAATACTCTGGACATAGTGTGTCGTGATTTCACTAAGGCTTTTGACAAGGTCCCCCATAATATTCTTACAAACAAGCTAGTAAAATGTGGGCTAGATAGTGCTACTATTAGGTGGATTTGTAACTGGTTGACTGTCTAAACCCAAAGAATCCTTGCCAATGGCTCCTCTTCATCCTGGAAAGAAGTAACTAGTGGAGTGCTACCAGGTTCTGTCCTGGGCCCAAATGCTATTCAACAGGTTTGGATGAGGGAATAGAGGGCATTCTTATCAAATCTGCAAATGACACCAAATTAGGAGAGGTAGCTATCACACAGGGGACAGGATCAGAGAGCTGGGTCAAAACTAACAAAATTGATTTCAACAAGAAGTGTAAGGTACTACACTTAGACCCTTTTCGCATGGGCTTTCTGTCGCGCGAGAGCCCCCTGAGCCTCGCAGGAGTGGGAGCGTCGCTCTGCACGACGCACTTCCACTTCCGTGGCGCTCATGGGGCTGACGCTGCGTGAGCGCGTATTTTTTTATTTTCGGCTGGAACCGAAAATAAACGGCGCTCGCGCAAGGCTCCCGGCGGCGCCTCGCACTTACCGGAGTGCGGAGCGCCGTTGCAGGCAAGCCTGTCGCGCTTCCTCCCCGCTTCCGCCCCCAGCGCCACCTACAGCTCCCAGGGAGCGCTGCGGAAGCTGGGGGCGTGGCTGAAGAGCGCCCGTCGCGGGAAAAGACGCCAGGTGCAGTAAGGAGGCGGGGGGAAGCGGCGGCGTTTCGGGAGACGGTTGTCGCGCGAGCCACCCTCCTCTGTCGCGCAAGCGCCGGCGCTGCGAAAAGGGCCTTAGATGGGAAAAAGTGAAATGCATGGATAATAAGATGGGTGACACCTGGCTTGACCACAGGACATGCGAAAAGCATCTAGGAGTTTTAGTAGACAACAAGTTGAATATGAGTCAGCAGTGTGATGCAGCAGCTAAAAAGACTACTGTAATTCTGGGATGCATCAATAGGAGTACAGCATCTAAATCAATTGAAGTGATAGTACCACTCTATTCTTTGGCCATATCCCAGCTAGAATATTGTATCCAGTTCTTGGCACCGCTGTTCAGGAAGGATATTGACAAGCTAGAACATGTCCAGAGGAGGGTGATCAAAATGATAGAAGGCCACTGGAGAGGCTTAGGGAACTGAGTATGTGTAGCCTGGAGAAAAGATTAAGAGGCAACAGGATAGCTATGTTTAAATGTTTGAAGGGATGTCATATGGAGGATGGAGCAAACCTGTTTTCTGCTGCTGCGGAGACTAGGACACAGAGCAGTGGCTTCAAACTTCAGGAAAAGCGGTTCCCTCTAAGCATTAGGAAGAACTTCTTGACCCTAAGAGCACTTTGACAGTGGAATACACTGAGTATGGTGGAGTCTCCTCTTATGGAGGTTTTTAGGCTGGATGGCCATCTGTTGGGAATGCTTTGATGGTGTATTCCAGCATGGCAGGGGATTGGTCTCGATGGCCCTTGTGGTCTCTTACAGCTCTACCAGTCTATGATTCTAAGCCGAGTCTCGCTGTGTATCTCCGAGGAAGAGGAAGGGCTCCCAGAAGAAAAAAAAATGCAGATAGACTTGCGTCCCAGCGGAGGCTCTTTCATGCGGGGCGCGGGGAAAGCCAAGGTTTTCTGGAGGCGGCGGAAGAAGGTCTGCCGCGTAGCAAACCGCCGATTCCCCAGCAGCAAACCCCGCGGCGACAGAAAGGAGGGGAGGGCGGAAGGGTGTCGGGAGGGGGCGCGTCCACGGAGGGCATCAGCTCCGAGAGGCGGCGGCGGTGGGAGGCAGAGAACCAGAGCCGCTCCTCCGATCCCTCCTCGGGCGCGTGTGGCCGCCCACTGGCAGAGAGGCGCCCGCGCTGCCAAGAGAGGAACCGGGGAAGGATTGGCGTTCAGCTTGGGGGACGCTGCTGAAGCCGCGCCATGGTGAAAATAGGCGCCCAGCAGCCCGCGATGGCGGAGCTCAAACCGGAAAAGGAGGCGATGGAGCCCCCACTGTTGCCAAACCATGCGATCAAAGCCGAAATCGTCTTGCCCCTCCACGTGGTAAGTAGAGAAAAGATTCGGGGCTGGGGAGATAAGCCGGCGCCTGAGAAACAGCGAGGCTAGCAAGGGCTGGGGGAAGCGTTGGATGCGCTCTGCACAGCGCGCCCTACGCGCACCGTTCCTTGGAAGGGAGTCTCGTGGAAGGTCGAGCCCGAGCCCACCGAGGGTTCAGCCAGGTCAGGCGTCCATCACTCGCCTTCCCCGCAGGGGATCGGGTTGGTCTCTGCCTCCCCACGCGCGCGGATGGGACAGGGACGCCCGGCTGGGAGTCCAAGAGCGTTTTCAAGCCCCGATGGCGGAGAGAAAAACAATTCTGCACTGAACTGATTCTAGAGGATATTGAAAGTGGAATAATAGCACTATAACAGTCTAGTGCAGAAACGGCAGACTGCATTTTCAAGTTGAGGGGGGTGTCTTACGCTTTCAAAGGGGTGCTTGTGGCCAAACTCGTCCACTGATCAGCCTTGGGATGGCAGACATGCTGCTTTTCACCAACGATCTCTGGCATTCGGAAGTGCCTGCTAGCTCTCTCGATTCAGCAGTTTCTTGGACTCGGAGTTCCTTGGAAAGTCACACCGTTTGGGCATCTCCCATCATTAGAGGAAAAGCCTACAAGTTGTTATAACGGGAGTGTTGGATTTACACACCAGCCAAATAAACCTTATTTTAAGTCAACTGAATTATGGGTGCCTTCTACCTTTGAAAAAAAAATATTTTGGTAGAGACCTAGGTATTTTGGAGCTTAATATTATGGAGGCTTTTAAACTTGATCTGGTTTATGGCCTCCAGGTGTCTTCATGTCAGCAGGCTCTGTGTAGTCAAGGATAACCACAGTTAGCTCTTATCAGAAGAGCCATTCATGCTGAATCATACCCAAGAGGCAGAACATATATTTAATAAAGAAGTATGTGTTTCTCCTTAAACTTTTCAAGGCCTGAAGTTCGTTTTAAGAGCTAATGCCATGCAGCAGTTGGAGTTTTGGACCAGTTCCTGTTGAGCCTCTAATTTCCTGGCTAACCTTTCATTAATCACTGTCTTTTAGTGTGGCTTACCCTGCAGAGTTGTTGTGCAGATAAAGTAGAATCATGGAGAGCCATATACACAGCATTTGAATTCAGTGAAGAAGAAGCAGGATAGAAATGTACTTAATAAGCTCAGCTTTTGGAATATATAACCATATGTCCTTCTAAACATGTGCAGACAGATATATTGATAAAGTACAGGCTTCCTCCGCTTATCTGACAGGTTAGGGACTGGAATACTGTCAGAAAATGGAATTGGTTGAAAAACAAAAGGAGGCTTACTTGGAACTGATCGACTGCACACTGCTTGCAAAGTGTCTCAGCTGACTTAGTTCCTTTTCCCCCCCTCAACAAACTTTGTAAGCAATGTGCGCATGCCAACATTTCCAAGCGAGCTTCCATAAGAAAGAACTAATGAAGGAGCCAAACTCCCATTGAATTAATGAAACTTGTCCTTAACTTGGAAACATCTGAAAAGAGAGTAATCAGATAAGAGGGGTCAAAAGGTGGGGGTTTACTGTGAATGGAAGGATTGATGCTTAGTGGTAGGGTACCTGTCTTGCGTTGAGAAAGTCTCAGGTTCAATTCCTGCCATCCCCAGGTAGGGCTAGGAAAGATTTCTCATCTGAAAGCCCAGAGAGCACCTGCCAGTCAGTGTAAACCATATTAGG
This sequence comes from Ctenosaura bakeri, assembly GCA_948474755.1. NCBI lineage: Eukaryota > Metazoa > Chordata > Lepidosauria > Squamata > Iguanidae > Ctenosaura > Ctenosaura bakeri. Next base: position 41,878 of record CAOLHI010004450.1, on the reverse strand, counting down.
CTAGGTGAACCAGTGGATTTCACACTGTATATGACAACTTGTTGTGTTTTTAAGCAGATCCAGCTTTTAGGATTGCCAGGAACTATGCTATAGAATTTCAAAAGTACATAATGCATATTACTTATTAAGTTCATAGAACATTATTATTATCATCATCATCAACATAATCATTTATTTATATAACACCATTGAGGTACATGGCGCTTTACAAGTAAAACAGCCAAAAACAGTGAGTCCTGCCAAAGACAGTATACATACACAAACACAAAGAGAAAGAGGGAAGAATAAAACTATACCACAAATGTAAAACAAATTATCCAGATAAAATACAAAAATACAATATAAAACAAACTGACCAAATACCTGCAGTCAAGCTATATAAAATTATAAAACAATATTAATTGGAAACTCCAAAAGCTTTTGAAAACAAGAAGATTTTTACTTAATATTTAAAAATAACAGGGGAGGGGGCAGTCTGCAAATGTGCAGGAAGGCAACTCCCAAGAATATGGAGCAGTGAATGAGAAGGGATGAAGCTGAGCCAAGGAACAGGAAAGTCTTGATTGGGTAAGAAGCCTTGATTTCCTGGAATGTAGATCTCAAGCAGGCTAGTAAAACAAAATAAGAGCTGAAAGATAAGGGGGAGCTACATTGTGTAGGGCTTTGAACATCAAAACATAACGCTTGTACTGAATCCTATCAGGAATGGATAACCAGTGAAGAGATTTCAAAAGTGGGATAACATGATCAGAAAGCTGACCAGAAAGATAATCTTAGTAGCAGAATGTTGAACAGAAATGAAAGGATGAAGGTGAGATAATGGAAGCCCAGTCAAAAAGAGAGTACAATATTCAGACCAGTCAACAAAACAGTGCTGGAGTAAAACAAAATTTAAATTTCTGAAATAATTGGCTCTAAATGTCCCAGATGGAAGCAGAATACCAAAATAAGCAGGAGACTAGAATATATATGCCCTCAGGACTAGAACCTGATGATCAGTAATATGTTGTAATTTCTGAAATTCAAAACTGAAAGCATCGAGCTCTAGCTTTCTGGAGCCAGGGACAAGCAATGTTAGGGTGAAAGGTGTATCTTTTGTTTGTTCCTAGCGCTGGCTGGGAGATTCTGAGAAAGGGAGTTAAAAAAGTAACATTTCATAGCTCTGTCCTATTTGTCTTTATGAACAGGGACCTCCTTTGTGTCTCTTGTACAAGTCAACAGTTCTTTGAACCTCTGTTTTATTTTCCCCAGACTAGACTGGACTTTGCCAGGCAGGCTGCTGATCTGCTCTTACTGGTGTTTGCTGGTAGTTCCTTCCCATTCCTGCTCCCTTGAGTAGAATGAATGGTTGGCATTCTTCAGTTACAAAGCCCAAGGAAAAGCGCCAGAGAATTCTGGCCAAGCAGCTCTGTTCGTTATTACCACAGGAACTCTGCTGGTGTTTCTGTACACATCAGCTCCTGTCGAGGGGTTGTTATGCTGGCCTCATGTTCTCTTCTATAATAATGGGAGCTTGACTTCGTCCTTTGTTGTTTGTATGAGCTGTATAATATCTGTCCTGTTTTCAACATGTCAGGGGTCTCTGCTTGCTTTCTGCCAATGCATTGCGCCTCCTCATTGTTTACACAGTACAATTTCCCTTTCTCCTGCCTTGCTCCCTTGCGTGGCCTGCAGGACATCCAAACTGTTTAGATAATGTTACTATTCAGTCAGATTTCCAGAGGCTTTCACTGATTTGAGGAACACATGGAAAATTGAAATAATGAGATTTGCATGATAGAGGTTTGGGTAACCAAGGTTGTACTGCGCAGAGTTAATTTTATTTTTCAAAGCCCACAAGTTTGTATTTCTCCTTTAATCTGGGGGGGGGCATATTTGTTTCCCCAGAGGTAGGGAGGAGATCAGGGTGATAGTTTTCCATACTGTTGGGCTGACACATGTGTTCAGGAAGTGGATGGAGTAGGCATCTTCTCCCATTTGCAGGATTAGAGGTGGAACAAATTACTTTTTCTGACTACAGCTCTCAGAATCCTCTATCCAACCTTGAGAATTTTGCACCACTTGAAAGACAGGCCTGATTTGCACTAGGCAATAGCATACTTGGTGTCACAACCACAGACAATGTAGCACTACTTCTTCATGCTTACACGGAAATATGTTCCACAATCATTTAAGGAGTATCCAAAATACAGGCCATTTCCTCACTAGACTGTTATAGTGTTATTATTCCACTTTCAACATCCTATGTAATCGTGGGGTTTGCAGGTGAGGGAGGGGCCTCAAAGGGGTCTCAAACTTATGGCAACCCCATGAATTTCACAGAGTTTTCTTAGGCGATAATTACGCAAAGGTGATTTTGTCAGTTCCTTTCTTGGAAATATAGCTTACAGCAGCTAGTATTCATTCATCGTCTCCCATCCAAGTACTAACCAGATCTATCCCGCTTAGCTTCCAAGATCCAAGATCAGACAAGATCTGGTCCCTCTGGGCCATGTTGTACTAACTATACTTTGCCTAAAAGGGTACGGGTTGCAGCCCCACAGAGGACATAGATGGCCTAGAGGGTTGTAGGAAACTGGATAAGATCCTCAAATGTAAAGATATATCATTAAATACCAATGTCAGAATTATTTCTGTTTGTTTGTGTGATTGTGAAAGCTCATAGGAAGAGAATTAACTCATTTGAAATATGATGCTGGAAGAAAGTTGTGTGGATACTAGAGACTTCCAAAAAGAGAAATCAGTGGGTCCAAGAGCAAATTAGTTTGAACTCTCTTGACTGGAGAATGAAATGTGCTGAGTGTTTCATTCCAAAGCCTGGGAAGAGTTTCTCAGCTATCATGAGACCATCTTCTGTCATTAACTTCTTTTAATGATATATCAATAGGCTGCTACTAGCCAGCAGTCAAAAGAGTGGTCATACAGCAGCTGCAGTAGGTTTAGATTTTAGGAGCAGGCCCAGAACAGAAATATTTTGAACTACAGGACTCACAGTCTCCTGAGCAGCATAGCCATACTGAGTGGAAGATTCTGGGACCTCCTGTACTGAGAAGGAACTTTTCAAAACTTAGAAGTGAACAGTTGATTCTACCAAAGCTGAGACAGTTTTCAGAAACTGTTGGAGGTTACAGTTTTGAAAAGAGTTTTGCAGCATTTGTAAGTGAAATGGTTCTGTACCTGCTTGACTTTCTGAATTTGTAGCTAAGGTTCAGAAGGTCTATGTGTTTGATCCAACAGGTATTACATTTGAGGCCATAACAGAATTCTCCCCTACTGGAGAACAATTGGAATTATTCAGTTTTTTAGATTCAGAGGCATAAGACATTCAAAAATTGAAGATTGTTGCAAATGAACTAATCGTTGTGCAGCCTGTTCCCTCCCATGTGACAGTCACAGGCCAGCTACCTAGACTTGATGCAGAGATGTTGACCCAAATTTGTTTACAAGTAGAGAAATGTAGAGTAGGATTTTGGTAACATTGGTAAATATGCCTTTCTGTTTTTCCATACACAGACTGTTTGCAAATCATCTGTTATACAACCTTTGAAAGATGTCATGTGGTTAAAAAGAAAAAGCATGCAATATGTGGCAGCAAGAATAAAATAATAATGTTACTGTTAATTGTAGGAAATGCTACAGATAACTTGGTTTAGGCCTCTGTACTTCCCTTCCTCTGTTTATTCCCCCTTCTTTCCTTCTTATAAATAGCTTGTTGCTCCTCATAGAAGAGATGACTCAGTATTTGAGATCTTCTCAAGAAGATTCAGTGCTGATGTCTCTAGTTTTATCAGCTTTTGGCTAAAAGCAAAACAACAAAGCAACTCATGAGGTTGCTTAGTATAAATTCTGAAGTTTTGTTTTGCTTTTGGCACTTGACAAAGGTCTTTCTACTTCTTCTTGCTGAAAGGTTCATTTTAATGTTACGGTTCTTCTTCGTGGTCTCTGTGCCTTCATACACTAGGAGCTTTAGCGCCTGCGCGGTAGCGTTCGGAAACTTCTAGAGCTTGTTCGCTTGGCGGGAACCCCTCCCCCACGCCGGTACTGCGCATGCTCCTCCCGCCGAGCAACGGTCTCTCCTCAGTTCTTTCTCGTCCGCCGCCGCGTACGGAAGGTTCTTTAGTTTGTTCCTCTCACGTCGTGCTTGGCTTGCTGTTTTTTCACGGTTTTACGGACTTTCGGACTGTCTTTGACCTCTCTTTCGGACTCCCCCATCGGTTTTCGTCTTTTTGGATTTCGGAGTTTGGCGTTTCTTCGTCTTATGTCCGCGCTCTTTAAGAAGTGCGTGTCCTGCGGGCGCAAGGTTGCCCTCAACGACGGCCATAAGGAGTGTCTCTTCTGTTTGGGCGAGTCCCACAACATCCGGACTTGCCCAATTTGCAGGGATTTTACTCCCCAAACTCTCCGCAACCGCTCCGCGAGACTCAAATCTTATTGTTGGGAACAGTCTCTGCGGGCGATAGACGAGACCTCCACTTCCAAGATGGCCGACAAGAAGACGACCACGCCATCGACGGTATCGGCGGCTGCCGTTCCGTCCACCTCGTCGGTATCGGGCTCGGTACCGGCGAAAACGCCGATCTCGGCGCTACCGAGGATCCCAAAGCTGTCGGCGGCTGCCAAGTCAGCAAAAGGATCCTCGACGGCGAGGAAGGCTGAGGCTCCCCTTACGGAGACGCCTGCAAAAAAGCGCCCTGCTCCGGACGGAGGCAAGGGCAAGGAGAAGGAGAAGAAGAAGAAGAAGAAGGAAAAGAAGCGCTCCCCGGCTGGGGACGTTCAACCTCCTACTCCTCCTCCTACTCAGCAGCCTTCCAAAGGGCGAGGCGAGTCCGTCGACCTCTCGGAGGATGAGATCGAGGACGTTCCCCAACAGCACCCGGACTCGCCTGTGGCAGACCCTCCAACCCTGGTGGAGGAGCGCCACCGCCCTCTTAGCCGTCGCAGGTCGGCCGACCTGCAGCAGAGAGAGCCCTCTGCTTCTCCGGAGCGGCGTTCGACCTCCTTCAGGTCCCGGTCCCGCTCTTCCGAGCGTCCGGTGGCCTCGCCGCCTCCGAGGGAGACAAGAGAGGAACAACCTCGCTCGTCTGCCTCCAGATACACCTCGGCGTCCTACGTGGCCAGGTACGCGAGGGAATGTGAATGGAGAGAGCGCCCGGCCTCCTATCGGTCGCATTCGCCATCGTACCGGGATCGGTACCATCGTGGCCCGAGTCGCTGGGAGACCTTCCGGAGGTCCCGGTCACCTCGTCGACAGCGCGAATCACGCTCGCCTAGAGGGGACGAGGCTCGGTACCGTCGACGCCGAAGCCGATCTCCGTCGGACCGCCGCTCCTTCAGCCGCTCTCCCTCCCCTCGATATCATAGGGCGAGGGAGCCTTCACCACGGTATCGGGCGATATCGCCACCTCCTAGGGTCACGGCAACGGCGACGCGCCCTACGGAGTCGGTGGTGACTGAGCGGGCTACGACGACGTCAGCCTGCCAGACTACCCCGGTCACCACCAAGAGGGTGAAGTCAGTAGTCAGCCATCCCAAGCGGGACGCTGCTGCTACCACCGCCCCGGCTGCGGAGAAGCCTAGGAAGGCAACACCTGCGGCGACTACGAAGGAGCCGGAAAGCGAGCGGCGAGAGGACTCACCGAGCTCGGAGTCGTACGACTCGAGTGCGGAGTCAGAGTGTCTGAGGCGGCCTCCCAGGAGTCTCCTCCGTTGGGATTCGGGGACCCGATCCCAGATTCTGCTCCAGAGGACGTCCACCAGTTCTCTGCGATGCTGCTCCGCATGGCCACTACCCTCGGCCTTAAGATCGCCGATGCGGAGCCGGAGGACGACGATCCAGCCTTCTCCGTTTTCGAGGAGAAGCGACCTTCCACGGCCCCGCTGCCTCTCCTGCCCCGGGTATCCAGACTGGTGAAGGCCGCCTGGGATAGACCGGCCTCGGCTCAGCCGATACCGCAGCGGTTAGAACACCTCTACAGGGTGCAGAAGGATAACGCCGGTTATCTATTTAATCACCCTGCACCGAACTCTGTGGTCGTCGAGTCCGCACAGACGAAGGGCTCCGGCAGGCAACACACCACCCCGCCGGACAAAGAGGGCAGGAAGTTGGACGCCTACGCAAGGAGGTTCTATTCAGCTGCCTCCTTGCAGATCAGGCTGTCCAACACTCAGGCTTGCCTCGCGGCATACCTGAAGAAAGTGCTCGATCGCCTGCAACCGGCGATGGAGGCGGTACCGGAGGACATCCGCCAAGCCTCCTCCGTGATCTACAACGAGGCCATCTCCATCGCTCGCCACCAGATGGCCTCCTCCAGGCACGCAGTGGAAATTGCCTCCCGGGTCATGGCGGGATCCGTCGGCCTCCGCCGCCATGCTTGGCTCCGACCGGCCGACATCCAGGAGGACACCAGAAGGAGGATTGAAGATCTCCCCTTCGACGGTGAAGGCCTATTCAATTCGTCCACAGACGAAGCTTTGGACAATCTCGTCAAGGCGAGGCTGACCGCCAAAAAGATCGGGCTGCAGCCGGCCACGCAGGCCCGCAGGGCCTCCACCTTCCGCCCATCCTGGCGACGATCCTCCACCTCGTCGTTTCAGCGTTCGGCCCAGTCTGGACAGTCGAGACCGTCCTCCGGCTCATCGGCCAGACGCACGATTAGGCGGCGCCCGGCTTCGTCGAAGAAGTCCTCCTCCGAGACAAAGTCTCGGTTTTGACGTGCCTGGCAGGACCCACCAATACCCACTCTTCAGCCTACCATCAGCGCTCGGAGACCGACCGACTCTCGCTCGACACCTAGCGGAGTGGCAGTATGTCACTACGGACTCTTGGGTGCTTTCCATCGTCCGTCTTGGCTACGCCATCGAGTTTCTCGATATTCCTCCTCGAGGCGTTTACTACTCCACGCCGTCGAGTCCGGCCCTCCTGGAAGAGATCCAATCCCTCCTCCAGAAAGGGGCGATCGAGCGGCTCCCGCAAGAGGCCAAGACCACCGGCTTCTTCTCCAGGTACTTCACGGTACCGAAAGCCGACGGTACCCTCCGGCCGATCCTAGACCTCAGAGGGGTGAACTACTACATCCGCCCCAAAAGGTTCAAGATGGTCACGATACCGTCGATCCTACCCTTCTTACATCGAGGGGACTGGTTCGCCTCCATCGATCTCCGAGACGCATACTTCCATATCGCCATTCGCCCGCAGCACAGACGGTACCTCCGCTTCGCAGTCGACGACACCTGTTACCAGTACAAGGTGCTGCCGTTCGGACTCTCGACTGCCCCAAGGGTCTTCACCAAGTGCATGGCCCCGGTGGTATCCTACCTGCGGACGAAGGGCGCTTCCGTCTTCCCCTACCTCGACGATTGGCTGTTGGTGGCGTCCTGCAAACAGAGACTTTACCACGACGTCCACATGACGTTGTCACTCCTGACCCGCCTTGGTCTACGAGTGAATCCGAAGAAGTCCCACCTCGAGCCGGCGAGGATCTTGGACTTCATCGGGGCGACGCTCGACTCGACCTCCGCCAGGGCGTACCTACCAGAGTCTCGAGCACAAACCTTGATCCGGGCCGCCGCTCACGCTCGTACGGCCCCGACGTTATCTGCGAGAAGCGTCCAGCAGCTCTTGGGCTACATGGCTGCGACGACCGCTGTGACATATCTCGCCAGGCTGAGAGCAAGACCTCTTCAACACTGGTTCGTCCGCATATTCGACCCCCTGCGAGACGAACAGACACTCCGACTGCAGCTGCCGGGAGACGTCCGCTCATCCCTCCGATGGTGGCAGTCGCGATGCAATCTCATGTCAGGGATGCCTTTCCAACAGCCGACACCGAAGGTGACGGTAACGACCGACGCCTCCCTGTATGGATGGGGTGCCCACTGCGGCGATCTCAGAGTCCGCGACAGATGGACCGACGACGAGACCGCTCTCCATATCAACGCGCTGGAGCTGCTCGCCGTCTGGAAAGCCCTACGGGCGTTCCGCCATGCCGTGGCGGGGCGCACGGTCCTGATTCTGACGGACAACACCACCGCCGTCTGCTACATCAACAGACAAGGTGGGACTCATTCCACGACCCTGCTCGACATCGCGCTCGACCTGTGGGAATGGTGCATTCGCCTGCACACGCATCCCGTGGCGGTTCACCTGGCCGGGCAGGAGAACACCACGGCAGACGCCCTCAGCAGGGACACCTCATCCCATCACGAATGGTCTCTCTCCGGAGAGGCGTTCAGACTGATTCGGGACCGCTGGGGCGAACCATCGATCGACCTCTTCGCGACCAGGGAAAACGCGAAGTGTCGCCGATTCTGTTCCAGAGCGGGCCACGATCGTGCCTCCATCGGGGACGCTTTCCAGTTTCCGTGGACCGGGGAACTCCTCTACGCGTTCCCGCCGTTCCCGCTGCTCGGCCGGACGATATCGAAGATCCTCGCCGACCGAGCCGACGCGATCCTAGTAGCCCCGTACTGGCCGAGGCAACATTGGTTCGCACCCCTGCTACAAGCCGCACGAGACGACCTGCTCCGGTTGCCACCGACACCGGACCTGCTCTCCCACTCCGGCGGCCGAGTCCTCCATCCGGACCTGCCACGCCTGGCCCTCCATGCCTGGAGGATATCGCACTAGACGATCCCGTGCTCGGTACCGTCCTCGTCGCGGCCAGGAAGGAATCCACCCGTCGCAACTATCAATACAAGTGGCGACGCTTCCTGACCTTCGCTAACGAGAGGAGCGAGCCGGTATCGCCCGCGGGGCTCTCAACCGTCCTGCACTTCCTCCTGCACCTCCGGCAACAGGGCCTGGCGTTTCCATCCCTGAAGGTGTATCTCTCCGCGATCGTGGCATACCAACCGCCACGATCTGCTGCCTCGGCCTTCTTCAGGAACGATACCGTTAAGCGGTTCCTGAAGGGACTTCATCATCTCTACCCGCCGGTATCGCCGCCGCTACCGCCGTGGTCCCTCTCGCTGGTGCTCTCGCAGCTGACGAAGCCGCCCTTCGAGCCAATGGCGACCTCGGATGACAGGCTCCTGACAATGAAAACTGCCTTCCTGGTGGCGGTGACCTCAGCGAGGCGAGCGGGTGAGATCACAGCTCTTCGTTCCGATGAGCCCTTCACGGTCTTCCACAGGGACAAGGTGGTCCTGAGACCTGACATCTCGTTCCTGCCAAAGGTGGTGTCCAGTTTCCATCTCAACCAGGACATCATCCTGCCTGCCTTCTTCCCGAACCCGACGACACCGTTGGAGCGATCCCTCCACTCACTGGACGTGCGTCGGGCATTGGCTTTCTACAAGGACAGGACTGCTTCCTTCCGACAGACGCCGCATCTCTTTGTTTGCTATGGGCGACGTCGGAAGGGCCTAAAAGTGTCCACCCAGCGCTTCTCCAAGTGGGTGGTGAGGACTATTCAACTGGCGTATGAGCTCGCGAGGAAGCCTCCGCCAGTCCTGCTTCGAGCCCACTCCACCAGAGCGGTGGCTACTTCTGCGGCCCTCCTGCGAGGAGTTGACCTGCATGAACTCTGCCGTGTGGCGACCTGGTCCCAACCATCGACCTTCGTGCGCCACTACAGGCTCGACTGCCGGTCGCGCAGAGATGCCCGGTTTGGACGTGAGGTGTTGGCTTCCGTGCTGTAGGACCTGACCCGCCGTCCGACCGGTAAGCTACACAGTCTCCTAGTGTATGAAGGCACAGAGACCACGAAGAAGAAGAACAGGTTGCTTACCTGTAACTGTGGTTCTTCGAGTGGTCATCTGTGCCATCTCACACCGCCCTTCCTCCCCTCTTTCTCAGGTCGCTGTAGGTTCTACGGCGGACGACAGAACTGAGGAGAGACCGTTGCTCGGCGGGAGGAGCATGCGCAGTACCGGCGTGGGGGAGGGGTTCCCGCCAAGCGAACAAGCTCTAGAAGTTTCCGAACGCTACCGCGCAGGCGCTAAAGCTCCTAGTGTATGATGGCACAGATGACCACTCGAAGAACCACAGTTACAGGTAAGCAACCTGTTCATACTTCTTGTTAAGTGCCAGCAAGTGGGCTCCAATGACAATCCTCTCCTATTCTTGTCAAGATTTATTCAGAGGACGTTTGCCATTGCCTTCCTCTTAGGCTGAGAGCATGCAACTTGCCCAAGGTCATCCAATGGGTTTCCATGGCTGAATGGGAATACACTGTGCTAGCTCCTGATTGGCTTGTTTTCACCTGCTATTTCATTCTCTATGTTATATTGTTATGGTTCATTTTATTGTTGTTTGGTTTAATTTTGTAAATCTCCTTCAAATACTGAAGTATTTGAATTCATGAAAACAAATAGGATTAACTCCAAATGACTGCTGAAGAATTAGCCTTAGGTAGAGATGTAAGTATTTCAGAAGAGAAATTCAAATTGAATTCCAAAAAACGAATTCCACAAGTAGTAAGCAGATTATGGAAAAGTTGGCTTAGGGCTTCTGGCAGTTAAAGTCCAGAATTCAGTTTTCTAGGGTCTGTTCAAAAACAACATTCATGCTTTGAGTGGGCTTGTGCTGACTATTCTGAGTTTGTCTCAACAGTAGACAAACCTTTAAATGTTTCATGACAATGGAATCTTCTACTGTATAGAGTCCCAGATTCTATGGATGCCTTTGTCTGTACAACTCTTTGTGCAAAGCCTTCCTTGCTGAAGATACTTGCAAGGAACAAATAGATATTGAGGCAGGACAGAGCAGTATGTTCTTGTTTTTATGTGCCTTCAAGTCATCTCCAACTCATGATGCCCCTATTATAGGGTTTTCTCTGCAAGATTCACTCATAGGAGTTTTTTCACTACCTTCCTCTTAGGCAGAGAATGTGTGGCTAACTCATGATGGCTAACTCCAAATGGGTTTTCACAGCTGACTGGGGGTTCAGACTCTGATCTTCTGGACCTGCACTCAAGCTTCAAGGCCCCTCCCTAAACTGCAAACCCCAGGATTCCATAGGATGTTGAAAGTGGAATAATAGCACTATAACAGGCTAGTGCTGAAATGGCCATTGTTTCTGAACAAAGATCTAGAAGTGTGAGTCTCTAATCATAACCATGTCAAACCAGTGATTGTCCTGTGGGAGAAGAAATTGTGTCCTGCCATTTTCTTTTAGGTTTCCCTCATTTTGCCATGTCTTCAGAGACTGATAGTGCTCCTTTGTCTCAGCAGATTCTCATGTTTTCATCTAACATCCAATTTTTTGTTCTAGCCTATTTTCATTTCCCCCCCAAATGATTTTATTATAAATCACCTTCAGCACTCTGGAAAGATAAAGAAATAAAAAAAAATACTTTCAACCAATGTTTGCAGCTGCTCCACTTCCTTTCTTGATTTCTCACCATTTTCACTGCTTCTGCTTCCTGTTTTTCTTGATGCTTCTCTGCTTGTAGCCCCATCACAGTACACTGTAGCAGCAAGAGAATAAGAGAATCATGTGGTTGTAGAAGATGACAAATGCCATAGAGTCCAGTCCTGTTATCAACAAGCCAGTTCTAGCAGTTCTCATCTCCACAGCTCCATGACTAGGGAAAGTGTACCTAGTCATCCCCACATAGCTCCAATCCAACTTTGCAATCCCTAGGACACCCCAATATACACCCCCATTTTGTATGATTTTAAATATTTTCGCTCAGTAAGATTTTGAATTGGACTCCAACTACCTGAAGATAGTGGTAGTTTACTTTTCCTCTCCTTCCATGACACTGGAAACCCCCTGAAAAATAAGTCTAAAACCTGGCCAAAGTTAAAACTAGAAGTGGTGTCACGTCACTTTCAGTATGTGAGTGTAGCTTTCTGGAAGGGCAGGGAATAGAATTTGGTTCCTGTCCTTAGTGCATTTCCTCTATCTTCCAGAGAAATAAGAGAGTCTTAGTGAGATGTTTGTTTATTTGTGCACATTGCATGTTTGGCAAATGACATCATCATCCCTGCTAATCAATAAATGCCAGTGCAGTGACCATATAAGTCCTGGTTCCTCCACATCACTATTGAACAATTGAAACCTGAAACCTGAGCATACCTCTCCTGATTTTGTAAGCAGATATAAAGTGTCCCCTACCTGATTTCTCTTCTGACTTCTACTTTATAAACAGTGACAATTTTGAACCCCGACACACATAGGGACATGTATGTGCACACGTGCACACTCACGCTACTGTGCTTAGGTTCTTGTTGACAGATTGTCGCCCCAAAACTCTGTAAAACAAAGGAATGCAGCCTTTTTCTGCTAACCAATTAGGATAACTATGAGCCCCCTTCCTCTTACAGGAACTTTGCAGTGTGATTCCTCTCCCACTATAACAGTTAGATTATGGTCAAAGCTGTCATAAAGCAGAGTGTGGGAACCGTCTTGATGTGGGGTGTCAGGAAGGGGTAGCAAATGGTTTGCTGTTTATATGGTATTTTTATTGCTGGGAATAGGTAAAGAATAGGCAAATGTGGGATTTTATGCTTTGGGTGCCAAAATGAGTTGGCTGGATTTGGATATGATGTGCCTTGACTTTGTGTAGGCATATGGGAGGGGGCATTTGGGGGGTGCTTTGATTCAGGCAGCAAAAGATTTTGGCCAGATTATGGGAAAGACAGAAGAGACCTATTTCACATTAAGAAGAAAGACAGTCCTGCCAGTGTGTTCTCCCTGATTTTTTTAATGTCTTTTTTTCTGTGTATGTGTGTGTGTATAACAGCTCTCCAATACAAATAAACAATGTATTTCTTTGTCTTGTTTTACAATATACTTGGGAAGGCCTGCCTGGCTGAATGTAAGGTGTTAATTCTCTGATTCTGTACACATCTTCCATTTTTCTTCATTTTCTGGAGCAGACTAGATACCTGAGCCGTTCCCCAGCTTTATTGGACTGTATATTACAGTAACGTGTCTCCCAAGGGAAACCTTCCTCCTGAGAGGACTCCAAACATGCATCCTGCAAAACAGGTGGCAAACGTGTTCTCACCCCTGACACCCAAGCCCACTAGCCTGCTCTGCTACTTTCTCACAGATTTGTGGATCAAAGCCCCGCAGCCTACCTTATTTATCAGTCTATTCTTCTGATTCTTGTCCTCCTGATGGCAGTGCCCAGAATTTTTTTTTTTTTTGACCTTTATGTCCTTGTTGTTCAGAGACTTTCTGCCATGGCCCTTCTTTGTATTGCAAGGCTGTCTGCTTGATGCTGGATTAGCATTATCATTATGTAGGCTGATCTCATGGACATTGGGACAGTGAGGTAATGCCACACATCCAATCCCAGTTATTTGTTTAAAATGCGTTTATTCTTTTCTAACTAAATTTGCTCAAAGGCAGCATACAAAGTTAAATTAGAAAAGATTGCTTAACAACCAGAATCTGAAACCACAGATTCTATTTTGCTTGCATTAGCCAATAGTTATAATAAACCAGTTTCTGAAGCATGGTCATAATAGAACACTGTGGTTTATGAAAGACTTGGGCTTCTAGTCTCTCTCTGTTTCATATGAAGGGAAAAGGCAAGGGTTACATTTGAGTCTAAGCCTCAATGCAAGACTTCTTCATTTAAAACATATGCAGGTCCCCACACACAGAGAAAGAGGCTTCCTGTTATGCTTGATCCTTCCAATAGAAGCATTATGGTAGCTACAGTGATGCATGCTGAATACTGGAAAGATAAGATACAACTGACCAACAACTGACAATTTGTAGGATTATGCAGAAATAACAAATTACATCCAGGCAGATTGTGGAAGACAAATCCTGAATGTGTATTAGCAAAATTTTTATATAGTGTGATGATTTTTATGACAGGACATTGGATACCAAACATGGCTTTGGGGAATTTGTTCCATGACAATAAAATAAACAAATAAAAATGTATTTTAAAGTTTGTGGAAGGTCTAGAAAATCAATAAGAGTTATCAGAATGCATTCAAATCAAATCTATCATAAGTAATATCATTTGCATTGTAGAAACAGCATGTCAGAACAGAGAGGGAGGTCCAAAACTCCATGAAACATGTTTCTGCTTCATTCAGTCCTTTCTAAATTGCAGATGCTGAAGACTGATTTTGCTCTGCTACGTAATTTGGTGAGATTGCAAAGGAGTTGTTATTCTTATGTAGTGATAGTTGATTCACATGACTGCTTCCTTACTGTAAATACCTAAATTTAGGTTCCCTGAACATGTTTCATGATTATTTAAGGCATTTGGCTGTTGTCAGTTGGTGGAAATTTGAATATTTCCTGTCAAATTTGTTGTGTTTCTGGTATTGCAGCTATACTGTAGGAGGAAATGGGAGGGAAGAGCAGACTTGTGGATGTTATTACGGTAAATGGCCTATGTTAAAAAGCTGCTATTGAACAAGTTGCTGAACTAGACATACTTATTGTAAGTCAATATGAATGTAAGATTTGTTGATTTGATGGTACTAATGTTGGTTGGGACCAATAATTTAATTTAAGGTGTAGTTCAACCTAAACTATAGCCTAAATCCAATTGCTAGTCCCACCTAGGGTTAGATTGATTGAATCAACATAGCTTACATATATGTTGCATCATCAGCATGTAAGTCAGTGTGTCTAACTGTAGCTGGGACTCACAATTGGACATGGGCCTGTTTTTAGCTTTAGATTCACACTAAGTCCTAGAGATGTTCTTTGCTTATTTAGCTTTTTATGCAACATTTTTAAGTGTCCAAAGCATTATCTCAGTAATCTTTTACAATATTCCTATCACCTTGTAGTACTTTACCCATATTGCTGAAGGGGGTATTGAGACTGGTGGAGTGTGGCTTACTTGAAGCCACCTACTGAGTTCGTAGCATAGGCAGGATTTGAATTGGGCCTTTCCAGGGTTCATTCTCCCACTGGTCTTCATTAGTTCTCACATGCTATAATGCTTGGTACTTTTTGCTCTTAAGATTGTGAGAACGTAAGATTAGACAAAGGACTGTATCAGCGATGGGCAAGTGCATAGGAGTTGGGGGCCAATTCTTCCCAATTCTCCATAAGCCACACACCCCTGCAGGTGGCCAGATGTATCCCCCTTTTTGTGTGTATCTTGGCCAAAGTGGCAATTGGGAATAACGTGACACTTCTAGTTGCAGGTGATGGCCAAAGTTAGGTATTGGGGAGGGGTCCCAGGGTGTATATGAGAGGGAGTTGATGTGCATTTTTATGTGTTCGAGGAGTGGCATAATTTTCTAGTAAATGCATGAAAAATGTTCCTGAGGGGAGATGTCTGAGGGCTTTGTAGGATTGGCAGGATGGGACTTCCTCATGCTGGCCTATATAGCCCAACATACCATGGCCAACCATTTGTTTATAGGAAGCCCACCAGCAGGAAATGAGTACAATACCACTCTCCATCTTGTGTTTTCCAGCAACTGGTACACAAAGGTATTGTTGTTTTTATGTGCCTTCAGGTCATTTCCGACTTATGGCGACCCTAAGGTGAACATATCATGGGGGTTTCTGAGGGCTGAGAATGTGTGACACGCCCAAGGTTACCCAGTGTGTTTCCATGGCCAAGCATGGAATCGAACCCTGGTCTCCAGAGTCATAGCCCAACACTCAAACCACTACACTATGTTGGGTCTCACATAAGCACATACTGGTTCTCATAGTGGAAACCTACATTTTAGGTCCAGCAATATCCTGCTTTTGAAATTAAGTGCAATTTTTTTTTCAGAGTGTTGCTTCTTCTACTTCTTTCTGTTCTTTCTCTTGCTTCTTCCCGCTGCTTAGTACACATACCTGTGCACACATATCAAAACTAGAAGGACCTGCCCATCACCATGGGAAGCAAACTTTCTGGAAGGTTTTAATTACAATTCCTTTTCTTTTAAAAATCCTGCATTCCCAATAGTACTAAGACAGCCTTCCTGCATTTAAGTCACTTTCACATTGCCCAGCTTGACTGGTAATCTTTTCTCTTTGCTTTCAACAGGAGCAACAGGGATTGCCAATGCAGAACCGGAGATCTCTCAGTCACATCTTCTACTGTACTATGATCCTGATGCTCTTGCTTCTCGGCCTGATTTTGACATCTATGTATATGTACAGATATTTCTCTATTACTCACTCCATTACTGGCTTGGATATGGTATGTATGATGCAAAAATGGTATGTATAATCTTTTTGTTCCTGGGATTCTCAAGATTTGTGTTGATTCACTGTATTATCTCCCTGCTTTGTTATTTGTCCTCTTCTTCTACCTTTGTCCTGTTTGTCTGGTGTAACACTGTAACATGATTTTTGATCTCTCGCTGCATTAAAGTCAGACACCTGTCTTTTAAAGGTAAGGCTCTCCTTGTTCCTTTTCTTTGCATATCCCCTGGTGTGTCTCATCCTAAGTTTCCTTGCTGTCTCTTTTCTTCAGAGAGTCATCTTTAGTTAGCACTATTATTCAAGTGTGAATTGTAGTAGTAGTACTTCTTCCCTAGGCAATTCACTGTCACCTCCCCTCATACTTAAGGCCAGTAACTTTTCAGCCCAACATAAGAATCTCCTTTTTGTATCAGATGGTCCATTTGGTCCAGCATTACTTTTCAGCAGTGCTGAGCAAGGTGATTCCTCAAACTCTCAGTCAAGGAGTAAAGGTAAGGAGCCACAGATTAGATTGCAGGGCAGATATTTTGTCTCAGAGTTAATCCTTGTCTCCTGCAGTGAAAAGGATTGGATAACAGGAAAGATTTCTGGAGACTCTGGAGAGTCACCATCACTCAGAGTATGATAGCAGAAAAGATTAGGATACACCAGAACATGGAAAAATTATATTTTTGGACTATAGTTCTCAGCAGCAGACATGGGGATTCTGGGAGGTATAGTCTAAAAAGTAACTTTTCCAAGTTCTGGCATAGATGGGCAAACAGCATGAAAAGTATGTAAGGCAGCACTGTGTACTTGTGTTATGTGTTTCAGACCCCTGTTATTTCTCAGTATGGCTTCTGAACATTCAAAGTTTTTTTAGCAGTCATAATAGCTATTCCAGAATCAATATTATAGTAATAATTTTATTAAGCCAATCAAAAGCTTTCACTATCTTTGGTAAGGTGTTATGGAAAGCAGAATGGGGATGGAAGAAGCAGTGAGAGGAAAATGAGTGGGAATGGTTCAGCAAACACATGCTTCCGTGTGCTGTCAAGAGCCATGGTTTCATCAGAATATGTAATCTCTTCAACAAGGCAGTAATCAGTTCATCTCCAGCTGGCCAAACCTCTACTGATAATTTGTCTGCACTTCATTAGGCTGGTCCTTGGACAGCAGGCACATAGGCCCTTTTCGGGCGCCTGGAGCATCGCACGATTGTGGAGAGTAACTTGCATGACGTACTCACAATCGCGCGACTCTCCAGGGGCCAGCAGGCGCCGATCGCACACCTTTTCATTTTCGGCTGGAAGCGGAAAATGGTGCACAATCACACATTGCTCCCGGGGCCCGTGTGCACTTACCTGGCATGTGGAGCCTCCGGAGCCATGCTGGTCCCGCTTCCTGCCCCAGCCAACCTGGGCAACTCCTGAGACAGCAGAACAAGAGCTATATCCTTCTGATAAATTCAGTATATTTTGAAAGTTTTCTAAGCCTGTTTCTCTTTCTGAGTCTTCTACGATTTCATTTGTCTGTCCCAACCTTACTGCAAGTACATGTCCACTCTTGTACCCTCTATCTTAAGTTCCCCTTCAGTGCTGTCTCCAGGCCCTGCCTCTGTTTCTTCTTCCACACAGCCTTGTTTTTCCCTGCTAACACAGAGACTGGGAATCTGTGGCCTGCCTAGTATAACTTCTTATTGACATTAATCTGCCTTCAGAACTGCTACGAACAGATCTTTTTACTCAGATTCAAAATAGATGTGAGTATCCACACTTGCCTACTTGATATTCTTCTCTCACATTGGTTTCTTTGGCTCATACATTTCCTAGCTACCACATTCATTTGTGATAGTTTTGTTTTTAAGAATGTGGAGGTTGCTCTCTTTTTAGTGCATTCCTCAGCAACTATCCACAGCTGTCTTTTTGCTTTCTAGAGACAAGTTTTGTCATTGTGTACCTTCAAGTTGCCCCCAAACTCAGCCTAGAGATTTTTCTTCACAACTTTTATTCAGAGGCAGTTTGCCATTGCTTTTCTCTGAGGGTGAGAGTATTTGACCCGGACAGAGTCACTTAGCTGAACAGCAAGTCCTTGGCCCTTTTCGCACAGCATCTGCCATGCAAAAGGGCGCCTGGAGTGTTGCGCGATTATGAGGAGCGATCTGCACGATGTACTCACAATCGTGCAACACTCCAGGCACCGATCGCGCACCTTTTCATTTTTGGCTAGAAGCCGACAATGGTGCATGATCACGAATTTCTCCCAGGCCCTGTGCACACTTACCTGGCATACGGAGCCTCTGGAGCTGCGCCAGTCGCACTTCCTGCCCCAACGCAGCCTGGGAAACTCCCAGGCTGCATTGCGGAAGGAAGAGGTGGGGCTCTCACACGAGCAGGCAGTTTGTCCAGAGTTGAAGCAGCAGGAACACGAGAGCCTCTCGTCGGAGGCTGCTCGCACGATCCCTGCACCCCAGCACCAGAAAAATGTAAGGTGCAGAAAGAGCTCTAGTCCAACATTTAGATCACTGCATCACATTGCTCTGTACTCATATTGTGAGCAGGGCTATATAGAAAGTGAAGAGATAAACTAAACAGTTGAGAGGCAGAGTTTTGAGATGTACACAATTGGTCCTAGAAAGCAGTAGATCAGAAAAATAGGTAACATTCTTTCTGTTGCACTAACTTTGCTGGAGGATGAATGTGTCTGCTTGTAAATTTCACAGAATTCCTCTTGGATGAAACTAAAATGCAGCTCATTCTCAGATGCATTTGACTTCGGGGAGCAATCTGCAAGTTTAAAAACTTGTATAGCAAGCTCATAATAGTTCACTGTTCTGAAAAAAGGGAATGGAGAACACAGTTTTAATCCCTTGTCACACTGTTTTTCTCCACTTTGGGGGTCCAGGTGAATGTTTGCATGAGGATTCTTCAGGGAGAAAAAGAAATAAAGATTTTTTTTTAAAAAAGGATAAATGTTTTTAGGCAGTCTCGACAGATCTCTGTCGGCATGGCATTTAAAAGGGTATCTAACTGCTATAACTGAAATATGTTGTGATTTTAGTCCAATTGAGATCAACGGGTTGTTGGGAAATTTCATTGATTTCACTGAGAATAAAGAGTGTATCATGAACTTAGTCTGGGTCCATCCTGTAGACTAAGATCCAGAGCTGGATGATACCATCATCACAATCTTCTTCTTTTTCTCCTCTTCTTTCTCCTCCTCATCATTATTTTCTTTATTTAAATCATGCCTTTATTCTTCAAATCAAGGCACCTTAAAATTTAAAACAAATACAGTGCAGTTAAAATATACAAAAATGGAATGGTTCTGTTAATGACATTAAAACAATTTAAGCCAAACAATTAAAAATAATAGAAAGCAGTTTGGAAATAATACAATTAAAAACAGTTCAAAGCTCTTTGTTTAAAACTATTCAGTCAATTCTCAAAAGCCTGCTGGAATGTTTTGCTTGCCAATGGAAGGGTAGTAAGGAGGTTGCCATTCTAACCTCCCTAGAAAGGGCATTCCAGAGCCTAGAGGCAGTCACCAAGAAGGTCCCATCACATATGCCTAGCAGTTATACCTGTGAAAGTGGTGGTCCTGAGAGAAGGACCTCCCTCGAGGAATTCAGGACCAAGGCAGGTTCATATGGAGAGATGCTATCTGTCAAATTTGTAGGTGGACCTAAGCTGTATACATATTTATGTATTATAACCATTTCCTGAATTGTGGCAGGAAATAGAGTGGTAGCCATTGAAGCTAGTGATTTTTTTTAAAAAAAAATAATGCTAAGAAAATGACAATAACTCTGATTCTGTGGCCTGTAACAAATAGCTTGTATTTTTGTAAAATAGCACAAAGTTTTGTTATTCTTTCTGTTAGCCATTGGGACTGCTCAGAGCTAGCCACAAGAAGCTCTGCACATCTTTGCTTCCTTCCTCTTTGAGGATCCGCCTGACATAGTCCAACCACTTGCAAACTAAATTTGTGAAGCCTTACATAGCAGACAGTAATTTTCTTAGACTTCATTCTCACTGAAATCTGTGGAACCACAATCTGACAGAGTAAAAAGTAGCTTCCTGCATTCCTGACTTTTGCAAGTAAGGCCAGAATGTTTATGTGCATTTGTGTCTTTGTTTTTACTTAACTTTTCACAGATCGATGCAGATGGCATACCTTGGGAATGTCAGACCATCTATGCCGACTACTATTCCACCTCAGAGTTAGGGGAACAGTTGAAACTGCGTGAAGATGTGAGGATTAATCTTGAGGAACATTATGAATGGATCAACGTTCCACTGCCCCGCTTGGGTGAAAGTGATCCTGCAGATATTATCCATGATTTTCAGCGGGTAAGGAATAGGAAATTGGCTGCAGAGGAATTGCTGAACTATGAAGGTTGTGGTAACTATCAGTAAACTAGAATGCAAAGCTCTCCTAATCACAGGGAAAATTGAAGATCTACAGGAAGAGTTTAAATCACGTACTTTACTGACCCAGTAGAATTGTGTAATTTGACTCCATATTAGAGCTGCTTTTAGCAATCTATGAACAGATAAATTTACTATGATCTGAGTTCCCTATCAGTGTAGCTACAGAAGGAAGGAGGTAAAAGAACAGGTTGCTTACCTGTAACTGTGGTTCTTCGAGTGGTCATCTGTGCCATCATACACTAGGAGCTTTAGCGCCTGCGCGGTAGCGTTCGGAAACTTCTAGAGCTTGTTCGCTTGGCGGGAACCCCTCCCCCACGCCGGTACTGCGCATGCTCCTCCCGCCGAGCAACGGTCTCTCCTCAGTTCTGTCGTCCGCCGTAGAACCTACAGCGACCTGAGAAAGAGGGGAGGAAGGGCGGGTGTGTATGATGGCACAGATGACCACTCGAAGAACCACAGTTACAGGTAAGCAACCTGTTCTTCTTCTTCGTGGTCTCTGTGCCTTCATACACTAGGAGACTGTGTAGCTTACCGGTCGGACGGCGGGTCAGGTCCTACAGCACGGAAGCCAACACCTCACGTCCAAACCGGGCATCTCTGCGCGACCGGCAGTCGAGCCTGTAGTGGCGCACGAAGGTCGATGGTTGGGACCAGGTCGCCACACGGCAGAGTTCATGCAGGTCAACTCCTCGCAGGAGGGCCGCAGAAGTAGCCACCGCTCTGGTGGAGTGGGCTCGAAGCAGGACTGGCGGAGGCTTCCTCGCGAGCTCATACGCCAGTTGAATAGTCCTCACCACCCACTTGGAGAAGCGCTGGGTGGACACTTTTAGGCCCTTCCGACGTCGCCCATAGCAAACAAAGAGATGCGGCGTCTGTCGGAAGGAAGCAGTCCTGTCCTTGTAGAAAGCCAATGCCCGACGCACGTCCAGTGAGTGGAGGGATCGCTCCAACGGTGTCGTCGGGTTCGGGAAGAAGGCAGGCAGGATGATGTCCTGGTTGAGATGGAAACTGGACACCACCTTTGGCAGGAACGAGATGTCAGGTCTCAGGACCACCTTGTCCCTGTGGAAGACCGTGAAGGGCTCATCGGAACGAAGAGCTGTGATCTCACCCGCTCGCCTCGCTGAGGTCACCGCCACCAGGAAGGCAGTTTTCATTGTCAGGAGCCTGTCATCCGAGGTCGCCATTGGCTCGAAGGGCGGCTTCGTCAGCTGCGAGAGCACCAGCGAGAGGGACCACGGCGGTAGCGGCGGCGATACCGGCGGGTAGAGATGATGAAGTCCCTTCAGGAACCGCTTAACGGTATCGTTCCTGAAGAAGGCCGAGGCAGCAGATCGTGGCGGTTGGTATGCCACGATCGCGGAGAGATACACCTTCAGGGATGGAAACGCCAGGCCCTGTTGCCGGAGGTGCAGGAGGAAGTGCAGGACGGTTGAGAGCCCCGCGGGCGATACCGGCTCGCTCCTCTCGTTAGCGAAGGTCAGGAAGCGTCGCCACTTGTATTGATAGTTGCGACGGGTGGATTCCTTCCTGGCCGCGACGAGGACGGTACCGAGCACGGGATCGTCTAGTGCGATATCCTCCAGGCATGGAGGGCCAGGCGTGGCAGGTCCGGATGGAGGACTCGGCCGCCGGAGTGGGAGAGCAGGTCCGGTGTCGGTGGCAACCGGAGCAGGTCGTCTCGTGCGGCTTGTAGCAGGGGTGCGAACCAATGTTGCCTCGGCCAGTACGGGGCTACTAGGATCGCGTCGGCTCGGTCGGCGAGGATCTTCGATATCGTCCGGCCGAGCAGCGGGAACGGCGGGAACGCGTAGAGGAGTTCCCCGGTCCACGGAAACTGGAAAGCGTCCCCGATGGAGGCACGATCGTGGCCCGCTCTGGAACAGAATCGGCGACACTTCGCGTTTTCCCTGGTCGCGAAGAGGTCGATCGATGGTTCGCCCCAGCGGTCCCGAATCAGTCTGAACGCCTCTCCGGAGAGAGACCATTCGTGATGGGATGAGGTGTCCCTGCTGAGGGCGTCTGCCGTGGTGTTCTCCTGCCCGGCCAGGTGAACCGCCACGGGATGCGTGTGCAGGCGAATGCACCATTCCCACAGGTCGAGCGCGATGTCGAGCAGGGTCGTGGAATGAGTCCCACCTTGTCTGTTGATGTAGCAGACGGCGGTGGTGTTGTCCGTCAGAATCAGGACCGTGCGCCCCGCCACGGCATGGCGGAACGCCCGTAGGGCTTTCCAGACGGCGAGCAGCTCCAGCGCGTTGATATGGAGAGCGGTCTCGTCGTCAGTCCATCTGTCGCGGACTCTGAGATCGCCGCAGTGGGCACCCCATCCATACAGGGAGGCGTCGGTCGTTACCGTCACCTTCGGTGTCGGCTGTTGGAAAGGCATCCCTGACATGAGATTGCGTCGCGACTGCCACCATCGGAGGGATGAGCGGACGTCTTCCGGCAGCTGCAGTCGGAGTGTCTGTTCGTCTCGCAGGGGGTCGAATATGCGGACGAACCAGTGTTGAAGAGGTCTCGCTCTCAGCCTGGCGAGATATGTCACAGCGGTAGTTGCAGCCATGTAGCCCAAGAGCTGCTGGACGCTTCTCGCAGATAATGTCGGGGCCGTACGCGCGTGAGCGGCGGCCTGGATCAGGGTTTGGGCTCGAGACTCTGGTAGGTACGCCCTGGCGGAGGTCGAGTCGAGCGTCGCCCCGATGAAGTCCATGATCCTCGCCGGCTCGAGGTGGGACTTCTTCGGATTCACCCGTAGACCAAGGCGGGTCAGGAGTGACAACGTCATGTGGACGTCGTGGTAAAGTCTCTGTTTGCAGGACGCCACCAACAGCCAATCGTCGAGGTAAGGGAAGACGGAAGCACCCTTCGTCCGCAGGAAGGATACCACCGGGGCCATGCACTTGGTGAAGACCCTTGGGGCAGTCGAGAGTCCGAACGGCAGCACCTTGTACTGGTAACAGGTGTCGTCGACTGCGAAGCGGAGGTACCGTCTGTGCTGCGGGCGAATGGCGATGTGGAAGTATGCGTCTCGGAGATCGATGGAGGCGAACCAGTCCCCTCGATGTAGGAAGGGCAGGATCGACGGTATCGTGACCATCTTGAACCTTTTGGGGCGGATGTAGTAGTTCACCCCTCTGAGGTCTAGGATCGGCCGGAGGGTACCGTCGGCTTTTGGTACCGTGAAGTACCTGGAGAAGAAGCCGGTGGTCTTGGCCTCTTGCGGGAGCTGCTCGATCGCCCCTTTTTGGAGGAGGGATTGGATCTCTTCCAGGAGGGCCGGACTCGACGGCGTGGAATAGTAAACGCCTCGAGGAGGAATATCGAGAAACTCGATGGCGTAGCCAAGACGGACGATGGAAAGCACCCAAGAGTCCGTAGTGACACACTGCCACTCCGCGAGATGTCGAGCAAGCGTCGGTCGGTCTCCGAGCGCTGATGGTAGGCTGAAGAGTGGGTATTGGTAGGTCCTGCCAGGCACGTCAAAACCGAGACTTTGTCTCGGAGGAGGACTTCTTGGACGAAGCCGGGCGTCGCCTAATCGTGCGTCTGGCCGATGAGCCGGAGGACGGTCTCGACTGTCCAGACTGGGCCGAACGCTGGAACGACGAGGTGGAAGATCGTCGCCAGGATGGGCGGAAGGTGGAGGTCCTGCGGGCTTGCGTGGCCGGCTGTAGCCCGATCTTCTTGGCGGTCAGCCTCGCCTTAACGAGATTGTCCAAAGCTTCATCTGTGGACGAATTGAATAGGCCCTCACCGTCGAAGGGGAGATCTTCAATCCTCCTTCTGGTGTCCTCCTGGATGTCGGCCGGTCGCAGCCAAGCATGGCGGCGCAGGCCGACGGATCCCGCCATGACCCGGGAGGCAATCTCCACTGCGTGCCTGGAGGAGGCCATCTGCTGCCGAGCGATGGAGATGGCCTCGTTGAAGATCACGGAGGACGCTTGGCGGATGTCCTCCGGTACCGCCTCCATCGCCGGTTGCAGGCGATCGAGCACCTTTTTCAGGTATGCCGCGAGGCAAGCCTGAGTGTTGGACAGCCTGATCTGCAAGGAGGCAGCTGAATAGAACCTTCTTGCATAGGCGTCCAACTTCCTGCCCTCTTTGTCCGGCGGGGTGGTGTGTTGCCTGCCGGAGCCTTTCGTCTGTGCCGACTCGACCACCACAGAGTTCGGTGCAGGGTGATTAAAGAGATAACCAGCGTTATCCTTCTGCACCCTGTAGAGGTGTTCTAACCGCTGCGGTATCGGCTGAGCCGAGGCCGGTCTATCCCAGGCGGCCTTCACCAGTCTGGATACCCGGGGCAGGAGAGGCAGCGGGGCCGTGGAAGGTCGCTTCTCTTCGAAGACGGAGAAGGCTGGATCGTCGTCCTCCGGCTCCGCATCGGCGATCTTAAGGCCTAGGGTAGCAGCCATGCGGAGCAGCATCGCAGAGAACTGGTGGACGTCCTCTGGAGCAGAATCTGGGATCGGGTCCCCGAATCCCAGCGGAGGAGACTCCTGGGAGGCCGCCTCAGACACCTCTGATTCCGCACTCGAGTCGTACGACTCTGAGGTCGGTGAGTCCTCTCGCCGCTCGCTTCCCGGCTCCTTCGCAGTCGCCACAGGTGTTGCCTTCCTAGGCTTCTCTGCAGCCGGGGCGGTGGTAGCAGCAGCGTGCCGCTTGGGCTGGCTGACTACTGACTTCACCTTCTTAGTGGTGACAGGGGTAGTCTGGCAGGCTGACGTCGTCGTCGCCCGCTCAGTCACCACCGACTCCGTAGGGCGCGTCGCCGTTGCCGTGACCCTAGGAGGTGGCGATATCGCCCGATACCGAGGTGAAGGCTCCCTCGCCCTATGATATCGAGGAGAGGGAGAGCGGCTGAAGGAGCGGCGGTCCGACGGAGATCGGCTTCGGCGTCGACGGTACCGAGCCTCGTCCCCTCTAGGCGAGCGCGATTCACGCTGTCGACGAGGTGACCGGGACCTCCGGAAGGTCTCCCAGCGACTCGGGCCACGATGGTACCGATCCCGGTACGATGGCGAATGTGACCGATAAGAGGCCGGGCGCTCTCTCCATTCAGATTCCCTCGCGTACCTGGCCACGTAGGACGCCGAGGTGTATCTGGAGGCAGACGAGCGAGGTTGTTCCTCTCTTGTCTCCCTAGGAGGCGGCGAGGCCACCGGACGCTCGGAAGAGCGGGACTGGGACCGGAAGGAGGTCGAACGCCGCTCCGGAGAAGCAGAGGGCTCTCTCTGCTGCAGGTCGGCCGACCTGCGACGGCTAGGAGGGCGGTGGCGCTCCTCCACCAGGGTTGGAGGGTCTGCCACAGGCGAGTCCGGGCGCTGTTGGGGAACGTCCTCGATCTCATCATCCGAGAGATCGACGGACTCGCCTCGCCCTTTGGAAGGCTGCTGAGTAGGAGGAGGAGTAGGAGGTTGAACGTCCCCAGCCGGGGAGCGCTTCTTCTCCTTCTTCTTCTTCTTCTTCTCCTTCTCCTTGCCCTTGCCTCCATCCGGAGCAGGGCGCTTTTTAGCAGGCGTCTCCGTCAGGGGAGCCTCAGCCTTCCTCGCCGTCGAGGATCCTTTTGCTGACTTGGCAGCCGCCGACAGCTTCGGGATCCTCGGTAACGCCGAGATCGGCGTTTCGCCGGTACCGAGCCCGATACCGACGAGGTGGACGGAACGGCAGCCGCCGATACCGTCGATGGCGTGGTCGTCTTCTTGTCGGCCATCTTGGAAGTGGAGGTCTCGTCTATCGCCCGCAGAGTCTGTTCCCAACAATAAGACTTGAGTCTCGCGGACCGGTTGCGGAGAGTTTGGGGAGTAAAATCCCGGCAAATTGGGCAAGTCCGGATGTTGTGGGACTCACCCAAACAGAAGAGACACTCCTTGTGGCTGTCGTTGAGGGCAACCTTGCGCCCGCAGGACACGCACTTCTTAAAGAGCACGGACATAAGACGAAGAACGCCAAACAGCGAAAATCCGAAAAGACCAAAACCGAAGGGAAGTCCGAAAGAGAGGTCAGAGACAGTCCAAAATCCGTAAAACCGTGAAAACAGCAAGCCAAGCACAAAAGTGAGAGGAACAAACTAAAGAACCTTCCGTACGCGACGGCGGACGAGAAAGAACTGAGGAGAGACCGTTGCTCGGCGGGAGGAGCATGCGCAGTACCAGCGTGGGGGAGGGGTTCCCGCCAAGCGAACAAGCTCTAGAAGTTTCCGAACGCTACCGCGCAGGCGCTAAAGCTCCTAGTGTATGAAGGCACAGAGACCACGAAGAAGAATTATGGTTTTTCTCCTACAATAAGAATTCTGACCCTCCCCAAATGAAATTTTACATCACTTCCCAAATTCATAGTGTTGCAGAGAGTGAGACATTGACGCTCGTTCACACCTAGCATTATTATATTTTCTCTGTTCTCATTCCCTTGGTTGCTTTACCGCCTTCTTTTCTTTGGATGCCTAAATCGTACATCTAAATGCTCAACTGAAATTTATCACAATACTTCAAATGTGGGAATTGAGGATAAATTTCATTGAAGCGGGGGAAAGGGATTCTTATTTGATAGGCAATGTCTTCATTTTGCCTCCATTATAGCTTCCCTGCTTGTGTCAGCAACATGATATTCCTGCTTTGTGGTTGCCAAAGAAGCAAGCAAAGAATATACGCCGGGAGTGTACATTCAAGTGAGAAGAAATTGAGAGTGGTCAGATAATCAGGTCTTCCTCAGTCATCATGCAGACTAGAGACAGACTCTGAGCTCTCACTTCTATTCTTCCTGACTTTAGGTTTATAGAACCATATATAGCAGGGGTGGGCAAAGTGCAACCTGTGGGCCACATGCAGCTGCCAGGGCCATTTTTGTGGCCAGCAGGGCCCCCCAGCAGGTGAATCCCCCCTCCCATCAGTCTTCAAGGGGGTGCAGAGGGCATTTCTACCATGTTTGGAGGTCCCCAAGGGTCAAATAATTTTTTTACATTTTTTTAAAAAACTTTTTAAAACATTTTTTGTCCTCTAGGATGTATGGGGGCATTTTCACCATGTCTTGGACCCACCTTGTGCCAACTTGGCTGAAAAGAAGCCTTTTTTGCTACAGGAAGTGATTTCCACTCACTCCCTTTTGTTAAAAAAAAGGCCTTTTCCCTAGAATGGCCAAGGAAGGCCCAAAATCAGAATGCAAATGCCCCTCTTGTCCCTCCTAGAGGACATTTGGGGGCCAAAAAGTTGTGCTTTTTGCAAGAACAGGTATGGTAGGAGTGTGATCTTCCAAAGTTTCCTGGCAGACTAATGTGACCCCTGAGCTTTCCACAGTTGCCTACCTCTGATAAAAAGAGATGCAGGGAGTTGCCTTAACTTGCTTAAACCTCTGATGAACTCACATATAACCTGAAGAAAGATCTGGCACATACCCTGGAGTCAAATTGGGTTGGAAAAATTTGCCTGTGTTTCAGCAGCAAAATAGTATTTTAGAACAGGCTTTTCCAATCTGGGTTCCCCTAGATGTTTTGGACAACTAGCCCCAATAATCAGGATTGATAGAATCATTATTTATAATATTTAAAAAGTTCTGGGTTGGAGAAGGATATCTTAGACTCTATTAATTGTGTAAAGACCAATTCTCTCTTAAGGTTTCTTCAGGGAAATGAATGTTCAGCAGAGGATTGTTTTAGGCCCTTTCCGCAACTCACCTGTTTGCGGAGCTGGGGTATGGGGATCGCATGAGCAGCCTCTAGGAAGAGGCTGTCGCATCCTGGTTCCTTCAGCTCTGCAGCTGCTGCCTGCTCATGTGAGAGCCCCTCCTCTTCCTTCTGCAGTGCAGCCTGGGATTTTCCGAGGCTGCGCTGGAGCAGGAAGTATGAGCACCACAGCTCTGGAGCTCCACATGCACGGCAAGTGTACTCGGAGCCCCGGAGCGATGCGTGATCATGCACCATTTTCGACTCGCAGCTGAAAATGAAATAGTGTGTGATCAGCACCTGCCAGGCCCTGGAACGTCGTGCGATTGTGAGTGTGTCGTGTAGACTGCTCCTCACAGTTGCGCAACGCTCCAGGGGCCCTTTCGCATGGCAAATGCCATGTGAAAAGGGTCATCATAGAGCAGGGATAGGGAAGGGCTGCCCTCTGGAGTACACACCTGACCTGCTCCTCCTTCTCATCTTCTGTCTCCTAGCCTTCTCTTAGCAGCTTCCTCATTGTCTGATTTCTCACTAAAGCCAGCTGATCTCTGTCTCTTGTTCTTCTCAGCAACAGTGATGGCTACCATGTGGAGAAAGATGTTCACAGGGAGACTATGTATTAGTCTTTTGGGAAATGGTATGGCCACTTCACTCTGTGGTCATTCCTTTGGGTTGACATATATGCCTGCCTCTTGGCCCCTTTCTCTTGTTCTGCTCAACCAAAGTGTTTCCTACACGCAGCATGGTTTACTTAGAGCTTATGCATACCAGCAGGAGGTTTGGGGATGGGAGAGGTCCTGTGGGAGAAAAATGAGATACTCCCTTGCATCCATCAGGTTAGTGTCTGTCAATGGCCTTATTACTTTGGTTGAGATTGTCTTGGTGATTTAGGCCTGCATAACAGTTTATTGTGGCAGGATAGGCATTTTTCTAGATTGGTACATAGGGGGGGTTAGAGGGATGGCAGGGAAAGCTTTCTTTGAGTTAGGTGGCTTTTGCACTGGTCCTCCCTGCCACTGCTTTGCCACGGCCACCTTGACCACTTGACCACAATATCTCCTTTTCCCATATACCTTTTTCCTATTGCTTTGCTAAAGACACAAGGCGAAAGGTGCCATGTCCCTGGCAGGTCAGGCAGACCTGCTGTTTCCTTCCCAAGCCAGGATACAAACCTCTGAGGACAAAGATTGGGATGAGGCACTCTTATTGTGGTGACTTATAGAGCAAATATGCCCTTTATTGGCACCTGTGGCTTGGACCTTCTTCCTTGGTGTTGCCACTCAAAAAAGGCACCACGGGGGGCGGGGCGGGGGGGAAGATGGCAGGAAAGGCATGGCAAAAGGAGAGAAAAAGAGAGAAACAAAAAATGTGCCCTAGTTATACCTGCTTTGGCCCCACTCACTGCTGGTGTACAGTCCCAAACAGATTACTCTGATGGAAGACAGCAGTTAAATTATCCCATGATACTTCAAGAAAAGTATCGATCAAGTGTGAATATCCTATGTGATATGGAGGAATTGGAGGCTGATATACTACAGAGAAGCGTTAGAGTCTAATGGGACTCTAATGGGTTCCATTAGAACTCCCTGACAGTAAGAGCCGTTTGACAGTGGAACAGACTGCTGTGAAGGATGGTGAAGTTGCCATCATTGAAAGTTTTCAAACAGAAGTTGAATGGCTGTCTTTCTGCACTCTTTTAGTGGTGCAGGGCATTGGACTAGGTGATCCCTGCAGTGCCTCCCAATTCTGTCACTCATTCTGTGATTCTGTATTCATTGCCAGATCTTATTATTTGAATGCATGGGTCTATTTTCAGTCCATTTTGTCTGCTTTCATTTCAGGGGCTGACTGCCTATCATGATCTACTTCTAGATGAATGCTATGTCGCTGAGTTGAATACCACCAATGTCTTGCCACCTCAGGATTTTCAGGAGCTGCTGACTAATGAAAAGGTACACAAATAATGCTTTCTATTCTTGTTAAACCCCATTCTTTAGACTTAGGCCCTTTTCACACAGCATTTGCCATGTAAAGGGCCTCTGGAGCATCGCGCAATTGCGAGGAGCCATCCACATGACATCCTTACAATTGTGCGATGCTGCCAGGGCCAGCAGGTGCCGATTGCACACTATTTCATTTTCAGCTTCTAGCTGAAAATGGTGTGCAATCGTGCATCGCTCTAGGGCCCCATGCACACTTACCGTGCATGTGGGGCCTCCAGAGCTGCAGCGCTCACACTTCCTGCCCCAGTGCAGCCTGGGAATATCCCAGGCTGCTCTGCAGAAGGAAGATGAAGAGCCCTCACGCTGCTTGCTCGCTAGCAGGCAGTGGCTGCGGAGCTGAAGCAGCGGGGACACGAGAGCTTCTCGCAAGAGGCTGCTCGTGTGATCCCCGCACTCCAGCACTGTGAAAAGGTAAGGTGCGAAAAGGGCCTTGGCTGCTACTCCATCACTCTCAGCTCCTGTATGTTGTCCACTCCTGTTTTAAAATCATGATGGCAGATCTCTGGATTAATGGAGAGAACTCTTCTGCAATGCCTGGCTGACAGTGATAGGTCTCTCACCAAGACCACCATTGTATTTGTTTGTGGAGAGGTGTGAAACTAACATACCATCCTGAATACACTCAATTTCAACTGATTTCAGAAGCTAAGCTGTTTTCTAGCCTGGCTAGTACTTGGATAGAAGGCTTTTACAGAATACCAGAGATCTTCCAGGAAGGGCTGGTTTAGTGATGCTTTAAACATGTTTTATATACGTTTTAATGCACATGTGCTTTTACTTGTATTTGTTTTTGTCTTGTATACTGCATACAGTCCCAGCTTTGGGAAGAGGCTAGAGTATAAATGAAGTAATACAACACAACCCTGGAGAGTCACTGGCAAAGAGAACTGACAGTACTGAGTCAGATGGACACAAGTTAAGGCCACAGATTAAGGAGTCATGATAGTGAATACCTCTCCCTTGTGTGGATGCTTGTACCTAAATGCCCAATGAATAAAAATTACTGTCTCACCTCCCCAATTTGTGTTATAACAGATGTGCAAGATATTTGATCCGTCTAATCTTGGATTTTTAACATGCGTATTGCTAGTAATGGTATTATCAATTAATTTCTATCTGTCTCCTTCTTTAATTTAGTCAATTTAACTTTTATAAAACTGTTGTGTTAGCCTCTGAGGAGTCTCAATAATAGACTGAGACAGCTGTATTCTATGGCAGGGTATTGAGTCAGCTTGCCATAGCAGCATGGCAGCAAAACAGTGTGTCACAATGCTCTGCTCTCCTTCAGTTTTCTAATCTGTCAGAAGATAATTGATTAGTCAACCAGGAAGTAGAATTGAAAGTGCTTGTGGTTTGGCTTGCTTAATCCTGAGGAAGACTCTCTTTGGCCCTTTTCGCACCTTACCTTTTCGCGGAGGTGGGGGGCAGCATTTGCGCAAGAAGCCTTCGGAGGAAGGCTTTCGCATCCCTGTTGCTTAGGTTCTGCAGCAGCTTCCTGGTCGCGTGAGCGCCCCACCCGTGCCCTGCTCCTTCCTACCACAGTGCAGCCTGGGAGTTGAAGGCTAGCGCTGAGGCAGGAAGCGCAACTGGCGTGGCTCAGGAGGCTGCACATGGCAAGTAAGTGCATTCCACACCCCTGAGTGTTGCGTGACCGTGTGGCATTTTCGGCTTGAAGCCGAAAATAAAAAAATCCGTAAGCAGTTCGCGTCATGCTGTTGAGCGTTGCATAAATGTGAGTGCGTCATGCAGACCGCTCCTCACGTTTACATGATGCTGAAGGGGCCCTTTCGCTTAAGAAACGCCGTGCGAAAAGGCCCTACATCTGGTATCTTTCTGCTGCTTGTACAGTCGTGTCTCTTTATGTAATTGGGGCCCATGCATTCCGGATTGCACAGGTTCTGTTGCTCATTGGAGACTGCCTAGTCCATTGATGGTCTTGCATTGGGATGAGTGTCTGCTTTTTTTAATTTAAAATATTTATATACTACTCTATATCCACATTTTCAGGATGGCTTGCTGACTAAAAATACAACAGGGCCAATATTCTGTATCAATTACTAACCTCTCCTTGGTCAGTCCCCCCACTCCACCCAAACTGGTAGAAACATCATTCACCTGCTCTCTGAGCCCTGGCAGAGTGGACCTTCTTCTCCCCATGCAGCTGATGCCCAGTAAACTAGGTTTAGGGGGGAATTATAATTGTGGCAATAGTGTCACAATCATGACTAAGTAGCAGTCTTATATATGGAAGAGTTACCTAGGTTTATTTGTGCATAACTGTTTTGTATTCATGATCATTACTTAGTCATAATTTTGACACTATTGCCACAGTTGTAACTCTCCTTCCCTCCTCCAAACCTACGTGGAGAGGTGCATGGGGAGAAGGAGAACTCTTCTGCTGGCAATTAGAGCATGGGTTCATGACACTTCTGGGAAGGGTCAGGCCAGGATTCCAGCCTTTGTTAATAAAATCTTTAATACTTACACAGAAGAGCAGTGCACTATTAGGAGTTTAAAACAGGAGAAGATTAAAAAGTTTGTCAAAATGAAAAAAACAACCCTCAAGCATCAAATTGACATGGATAAGCACTAGGCATGGCTTTCCTGGAAATAGATTCTGAACCTGGGAGTCCAACACTGAAGAGTCCCTTCCCCTTAACCTGTATGTAGAGATGGATAATCTTTCAGCTGCTACTCAAGCTGTGAAGGGCTTCAGAAGTCAAAAACAGCACTTTGAGCTTAGCCTGGAAATGGACTAGGAATTACCAAAGCTAGCCAAGTACTGGCATGATAGCCGCTTACGGATCTTCCCTTTCCATTCTGCTGGGTGATAAGCTTTACTAAAACTGTCAAGACGAGTCCAGCTGTGTGTGTATGCACCTTCCTTATCCAACATTCTTGCTATTTAGATTGAAGCCGCAGAGACAAGAGTGAGGACATAAAGTGTTGAATAAAGACAGCAGACAAAATTTGATGTGGCTTTGGTTAGATCCTCTTAAATTCTCATTTAGTGACTTGGAATGCAGTCCTAAATGGCAAAGATATAGATGCACCGATGCTAGACCTGCTGAAGTTTTGCTGTATCCAAAATCTGTTCTAGCCCATACGTATTGGAAATTACCTAAGACTACCATAGTCTTGGCCTAACATTGGGCTTGGATTATTACTGTTTCCTAAGCTGAAGGGGGTTCAGATTTGGTGTATAACTCAATTCCTTTCTTGCTGTATGCCTTCTCTGTCCTGTTTTTTTGGCTCTTCTGCTGGCCAGCAGAGCCATTATACCAGCAGATTCCTCTGGTGGCAGATATTTAAGATGAACACAATCCTTATCTCCTACAACCAAAATATCTTTAAGTTAGAATTGCATAGTCAGCTTTGAAAATATGTAATGTTATAAATTTTGTTGAAAAAAAGAAGAAGGAAAAGAAAATAGCCACCTCTCCCTATAAATGTTGTTAGCCAGGGTAAGTTGTGAACCTCTTCTGTTGTTTTTATAGAAAGATAGTATACACATACGAATGTAAAGAAATAAGTAGTGTTCTAAAAAGTGAAAATAATGGCTGTTGTTCTATGTGAAGAAATCCCTGACACGTGAAATCTCATGAAGTTATATCTGTGAATTGTAAATTCTGTGATTTCAGAATGGAGGATACCTGCCACAAACCTACATTGTTGAGGAGGAGATGATAGTGACAGAACCGGTCAACGACGTGTACCAGCTTGGCTCTTTTATACCTGAGCTGTGCCATGATAAAGAGATATATTGGCTGAAACGCAGGACTGCCCGGAGATGTAAGGAGATGCTTGTTCATTCTTGCTTTTGCCAGTATTTGTACTGTACTCTTCAAGTATGTTGAGAATTTATAGCAGTGCTTTTTGGGTATGTGGGGAGTAGCACTAGAGTTGATTGTTATATGTTGGCCAGTGATGACAATTCTGAAATGATATAACACCATTTTAAAAATGGCTGCTACTCTGTACCTCAGTTTGATTCCAGAAAGGAAGGAAATACCTTGAAATTAGCCAGCACTAGTGGCTGTTTGAAAACTTATTTTCATCTTTCAATTTAAGTAACTAAGAAACATTTTAAGCTTCTGAAAGAAAATGGGGATCTGCAGGTAAAATTTGTAGAATAGCTAAGGCTGGAAGAACACAAAAATTCTGGTCTACAAGTCAAACTGTCTTCATCTATTGCTTTAAAATTAAATCTTAAAACCCATTTTGCTCATTTGTCACTATTTGATTTTTACATTTATAGACATTTTTCTTGTGAAGATCACAGGAATTTCATTTATGTAATAAGTGATAAAAATATCTTGAAGAGATATTCTAATTAGTTTTCTTTGTGAATCTTTGAAGTTACAGTAGAGGTAGGCAAATTCCATGACTTTAGAGAACTTTGCACATGACACTGTAAGTGATTGATGCAGTTCTCTCATGCAGTGGGGATCTGGAACCCACAGTAACAGCCATAGGGATGACATTTTGCAGTTTATATTTTTCAAGAAAATTCTAACTACTAGTAGCAAGGGCTTACATTGCTTTCTGTATTATGGATTGTCTTTCCACGTAGCTGTTTCTTTTGTATCAAAACATGCTTTCTTCAAATTTTTATGATGCTCCTAGCTTAACTGAGCTTCTTCATGTTCTTTTCCTCCCCAGATATCCATCGACGAGCTGCCAAGAAGTGTCATCATATCCACCATTTTGCAAACACTTTTGTAGTTGACACAGCAATTTGCCAGAGATTGTGAGGGGCACTCTCTAGAGTCAACTGCTCAGCCCTTGGCTTTGCTTCTACACAACCACATAGCCCTTCTTGTTCTCTTCTTGAGAGAGACTCGGGTTTATTTTTCTTCTTCTTCCGTTGTTTGTGCATTGCTAACTTCTTGGGTTGCTTGTGATCACTGGATCTTCAGTATCTTTAAATAGCATTTGCTTTTTAGAATTGTACTTTGCTGGGCTTAAATTGACACATTAACCCCCAGACATAAATAAGGGACTTCCCTTGTGAAAATTGGTGCAGTAATCCCATCTGAAGGATGATCTTCTTTGAGATGTGCAGGAGTGGAAACAAAAGAAGAAATTAAGCCACAAGAAGAGTAGATAAATGCACTTGGCTTTTCTCGGTGGTATCCAGTAATCAGGCTCCTCTTTATATGGAGATTGCCTTCAGTGTTGAACCATTAATAGAAATCTAGTGTGAAATTAGTTCTTTAAAAGAGAGAGGAAGATGCTGTTAGATGAATGATGTCTGATATTTTTTTACCCTAAATAGAACTTAATGAGTCTGTGAGGCAGATTTATTCTGCTGAGTAGTAGATGGAGCTTTTGTTGTGCCTGTTCGAGATTGGGTTGCAACAGGTGCAATCCCACAATGCCAAATACACATGTGCAATCTGCCTTCATGCAGTATCAGTAAGATATTGTGCTTATTTATGCACTGTTTATCTCTGATGTTCTGTGCGTCTTCTGTTCCTATTCAGATGTGTAGTTCCGGCCCATGTCAGCAGGAGTCCAGGAGAGTATTTGATCATTGGAAAGACAAATTAAAGGAAGACTCAGCTCATGTTTCAACTAGCAACCTGGGTAGCTCCAAGTATAGCTGAGCCTGAGGATCCATATGAAAACAGAAAACTCCAGGCTAAGCACTAAAGGGCTTCATTTCAATCGGCATAGTTATTTGTACTGTGCTTTGTGCTTTGTCCATCTTCCAATCAGAGGCATGGCCCATTTCAAGACCTGTTGTCACTAGTGCTGAGGAGCAGTGTTTCCCAAGATGGTCATCCCTGGGTTGGTGTAATTCCACAAGCCATCAGTTTCCAGTCTCTGGAGAGTTTTCAAGAAGGAAATTAAAACAAATGTAGATAAAGGGCACGAATATGGCATTGGTCCCTGGCACACTAGGGGAAAAAAATGCTAGTACTCAAATCAGATGACTTAAGAAACACTTATGTGGCAGACAGGATGGTTCAACTGTGACTTCCACATGAGAGAGACTACTGGACTTGGTGAATGGCAGCATAGTGGTAGCCCTTCAGACTGTGGTATTGATAGCAATACAGGCTTCTGATGCAGATGGCTTGTGGGGAATGGGGTTGTGCTAGATCAGTGGTGAGAAATCCCAGTCCATAACCTCATCCCCAAACCAAGGTCATGATATCCTTGTCATCACATTTCTATTTGTTTAGCATTTCAGAAGATCAGTTAGAGTTCCTTTTCAGCTACAGTCGGCTATAGATGGGTGTAGTTGAAAGATTCAGAGGCAACAGCCAAATAGAGTCCTCTTCTTTGGCCTCTTCCTCTTCCCCTGACCTCAAGTCTCATTTTAAAGGGGGGACTGGCTTGGCAAGATCAGTAGAGTTGAATTGTTGATGCAGTTTTATGCAAAGGCTCACAAACAGGATCAGAGATCCACAGTCTCTAGCTGGGATTTTGATGCTACATCACCAGTCTCTTGTGTCTGGTTTGCCTCCTCATAATAATAAAGGTTAATAGCAGTTATGCCTTAGAGCAGTTTCCATAAATGAAGATGTAGAGAACTGCTGTCAGAAAGAGCCACTTTTGTGGAGATTGATCTCTACCATATCTTAGTAGGATGACCAATGGGTTACATGGGGTATGAGGCCCCATATGTGTGTGTGTGTGTGTGTGTGTGTGTGTGTGTAGACAGACAGACAGACAGACAGATAGATTATTCAGGAGATAGGAGAAACCAGAGATGTATGGAAGAGAGACCCTCGTCACCCTCTCTGCATCCATGACAAGAGTGTTCACACAGACTCTTATGTAAATAAATCTGAATAACCTTCAAAAGCCCATTGAATCACTTCTCTTCAAACTGGAATGGTAAGACCTTTAAGGCATATTATTAGGCAAAGAGTGCACATCTCCAAGTAGGGGATGTAATGAAATTATTGGAGGTCACCGTTTGATATGAAAACATTTTAGTTTTTTGCTGTTCAACCACATTCTACCCATAAATGACAGAAATAAAACAAGTGGCTTTATTTAAGCCACATGCTAAAACAGTAGAGATACAAATTGTGCAAGGGAACATGCCTTCACAATATAGCTTGACTGTTTGAAGCACTGAGAGATAAGACCCTAAGAAAAGGTTGGTTCAGATTTTAAAAGAGGGAAGTAAGAGGTGAGCTGGTTATTTGGAGCTGAGAGTTAAGAACAGGTCAATGTTGAAGAAAGGTGTGCTTGGGGAGAAACTGATGCCCCTGTGAATAGTGTGTGTGTGAGTGAGAGAGAGAGGGAGAGAAATAATTCTTCACTAATTTTCTTCTCAAAGAAAGCAAGAAAAATTAGTAATTCCCACTGCAAGAAAGTTTGAAAACTGCATAGCTTTCAAAGACTATTCAGGATTCAGGATTTTCTCTGCATAAAATTTACACATGATGGTTTTTGCATAGACGACAACATATTCTGTGCAGGAAGCAGCCTTTTCTTTAAAGAAAATCATATTAGTGTGGAGACATATTTAATATGCAAAAAATACTGTTCCCTTGCAGAAAACAGTATTTTCTGCACAAAGCAATCACATACAAATTTAGTGTGGAATAAGTCCCCAGTTACAGGATTTTCTGCACAGAATATAGCCATTTCTATACAGAAAATGTTTTAATAATAATAATAATAAATATCATTGTTTTTGTTATTTATTATTTCTGTGCTGTTTTCTGTGCAAATGAACCACATACAAGGTTTCTTAATGTTCAAGAAATATGTTTTTCAACCATTTTCCAAATATTTTTGAATACGCTTTTTATCTTTAGTGTGTGTGTGTGTGTCTAACTGAACTGTTTCCATTTTACAGACTGCAAATCTGCATTGTTATCCATTTGACATATGCACCTTCATTTTGCACTGAGTGTTTGATGCTTATGGACAAGACGCAGGGCAACTATGCATTAATGGCTCCACAGTGTCTGCTTTAAAAAGTCCTTATGGCATTTTGCTTTTCTGTGGTGACTTTGTTACCCCATAGAATGATTAATCCCGAGTTGCCCTTTGCTACTGCAAACCCACCCAGGCGAAGTGAATCCTAGTTTTTCCACTTGATGTTGCTAATTTATGCTTTAAAAAAAACACACCAAAGTCTTTCCAATTTATAAAAACAATGTACGGGAGTGATTCTGTGTAGCCCCATATAAAGCCATCATATAACATAGGACTCATTGTGTATAACCATCTTGATGCAATTTTAACTTTAACATGAACTTGCAAACCATTTTCAGATCTTACTGGTGTGTGCATTCTGCTTGGTTAGGACCAATGTTAAAATTCCTATAAGTTTTTGTGGGATTTCACCTAAAGAGCTCAGGAAGTGTAAGAATATAACGAAAAAGGGACATTTTCCAGATTGTTTAATAACAATTGCATCTAACTAATAAATGTATGCCCTTCCTTTTGTACTACCTACTTGTCCTCAGGTTGGAAATTTAGTCTTTCCTTGTTTGTTTCTGCATGTTTAAAAGTAGACATTAGGCTTGTTAACTTTGTACAGTACTACAGTCTGAAGAATGCTGTAGTTTCCTGTTGTTTCAAGGAAAAAAAGTTAATTCAGAAGGCTTGTACTCAGCAATCTAGAGGATGGAGTGAACATTAAATGGTTTATATATTTTATCTGAAAAAAAATCCTACCTTTTAAGAAAATAAAAATAAAAAAATTATTTTACTTCTGGTTTAAGTTAACTCTGTGTTCCTGGATGATACTCTTGCTAAAAAGAAAATGTCCATTTGAGTAATTTTGGCTCCCCACTCACTTATTTAAGATGGCAGTATGTTATAAAAGGTTTTTTTTTCCTGTTTCTCTAACTATTCTGGTGTAGACCATAAAGTTATAAAGTTTTGATTGGCTCAATGGGTCTACTCTAATGGGACTAACAGTCAAATTTAGGCCCTGGGCTTCTGATGAGTTTGATCAAAAAGAGAAGATAATTTCTCATTTTCCCACAATGGTTGCTACAGGTGTTCATTTGAATCTATAAAATCATATATTGCTGGAAGCCCTTGAAGATTAAATCTGATAGCCTCCAAAATTCATATCAAGACATACATTAGTCTTCTGAATACTGTACTGTATCAGAGTGCAAGGATTACTCCATAAAGCAAGCAGCTCCCTTATATTCATTGAGCAAACTCTCACTTGCATTACAAAGTGATACACATGCAGTCATGTAACGATGGTGGGTGGGGGTGGCAATTTGCCCTGGGCAGCAGTGTTTTTTGGGGCGTCCTGGCCTGTAGCCATGTCCCTGCGCACTGTTGCCCCTTCCCTTCCCACCATAGCCCCACCCCCTCCTGCTCCACGCACTCCAAGCTCTGCCACTGTATATTTGCTCTTGTACTTCCCAGATAGTTGAAATTCTGCCTTACAGAGGTCAAGTATATATTTCAACTGCATACAGAGGCATTATCAATATTATTTCACAGCTATGGGCCTGTTGCATTTCCTATAGGACAACTGAGCCAAGGCCACTTTCCCCACTCCACTCTCACAAATGGGCCCTGCTGCCACATTTTCAGCTGAAAATTGGTCAAAAATGCAATCTGGAAGTGATTGGTTTCTGATCTACACTCCATGAATCCCTAATTTTGTCTTGTGTGCATGAGAGTAGAGAAGGTTGGAGGGGTCTGATGCTGCAAAAGAAAGTTGAGACATTCATGAAGTGCAGATCAGAAACCAGGTAGTTTCTTAAGAGAGATATCTATGATTTGGACTCACAAATTGACCTTAGAGCTATGCTGCCACCCTGCTCCGTCCCCATGTGGGCCATGAACATCCATATTTGTTTTGTATTAGCCTGTGCTTTCCACTATTTGTTTCATTCAATACCTAACAGCTCATCTTGGCACTACTTGGCTTCCCTTTCTGTCACCTTTGTGCCAAGCTCTGTTATTGTTGTGATAAGAGTTGAATTTCCTTTTCATGCAGTTCCCTATCACTTTTTGTCACTTTCTCATCTCCCCCCTTTTGGATGCAAATTTATACCCTTTTCAGTTGATTGGCACATTGCATGTTTTAGTCCTTGGATTTACATGTTAACATGCTTTTGTATAATGGGTACTCAGTTCCCCAATATCTTGCTATGCCAGCTGGTGTCAATGAAAATTTTCAGAGCAAACAATTGCTGAAAGAATTTTCTCAAAACTACACTTCTAAAGTAGGGTTTGACAAAAGGCAGCTCACATTCACATCCCCCTAATGCTTTCTTGGGAGGTGGACAACTGGTGATTTCCCCCTCCTCCTCCCTGATGAAAAGGTTTTAAGGTAAGAAAAGGTGATTTTGATGCTTCTAGAGCAGGGTTGGCAAACTGCAGCCCATGGGCCACATGTAGCCCCTAGAGATGTTTTGAGAGTCCTCAGGGACCACTAGGGGGTGCAAGGTTATTTTTGCCATATTTTGATCTCCTGGGACTTTTTTAAAAAAACAAACACCGGAAGTAAACAGGAAGTGATATGGCAAAAAAAACAAAAAAAAAATGGTGAAAATGCCCCCTTGAGCCTTTAGAGGGTGTTTGGGGTAATTTGATGGTGGTATATATGAATACATATACAAATTTGAGCGTGTGTATGGGTGTGTATATTGGTGGGGGGTAATGCAGCAGTTTGTGAGAGCATAATTTTGCCAAGGTATGCTGGACAGGTAATGCAGCCCTTTAGCCTCCTGCAGCTGCCTACCCCATCGTAGAGAATCCCTATAGTGGCAGTTCTGTGTGGATACGGAACATAACATTTCAGTTGCTTATAAGCTGAAAAATCAAAACTGGAAGTAAACACTGAACCCCTTCCAGTCCCCTCTCCCAATTTAAAAAAAA
The DNA here is from genome assembly GCA_948474755.1 of Ctenosaura bakeri. NCBI lineage: Eukaryota > Metazoa > Chordata > Lepidosauria > Squamata > Iguanidae > Ctenosaura > Ctenosaura bakeri. Next base: position 894 of record CAOLHI010004450.1, on the reverse strand, counting down.
ATATTTTGGATTTGGATACAGTCTGCAATGGGAGCTGGGAACAAAAAACACGGACCTTTGTCTGTTGGACATTGCTGACCTCTACTGAAAGGCAAAATATTTCTTCTGCTTTCTTGGTAGGAGTTAGTTTTTCCTTATTCATCTTTACTAATAGATGCATGAAAATAAAACACCCTTTTGAAAAGCTCACTCCACTCAGGCTGATTCTAGTCAGGATCTGCAATTCACTGAAGCCAATCTGGGTCTTAGTAATAAATTCAAGATGTTTTAAAACTGACATCTGTTCAGGGCAGTGGACTAATTCTACAACAAGTGCTGCTGTGACTGATGGAGGCAAAAAATGCGCACCACTAAAGCCAGTTTAGTTGATTTAGGCTGTAATTCTATAGCTGTTTGTTCAACCTTGTTGAACTAAACATTGAATTTAACCCATTATTGTTACTGTGATTTAATGTTATTTTTTTGTAAGTCCTAGAAACATAACAAGGTGCAGATTACAAACCCCTGAAGTAGGAATGGCTCGATCTTTACAAGGTCTATAGAAGACCCTCTGAAATGTTCATTTGGATACATCTGTGCAGACATAATGAAGTGTGGTTTCTTCATTGCCACTGAAAACAAACAATTTATTCTTAATACGAAAGGATATTCACAGCCAATTGCATCAGCAGCCTGGCCACTTCTTCTCTCCAGGGTTTGAATTTGAAAATCTCTTAAGAGGGATTACAAACGTATTATAGTAAATGGAATAAATGACAAAGGAAACTGATGCATCACTTTATTTCAGAATAGAACATAAGTACCTGCAGGTATAAGGTCCAGTTTGCTATCTTACCCATATTTGCCTTGCAAATTAGAAAAGAATTGGGAGAACAGTAGGAAATAAGTCTGAAC